>CM042556.1:4992500-5082500 GCA_023630585.1 Cranoglanis bouderius | reverse complement strand
TCTTGTAGGCTTTTGCATAATTGTCCACCAGTCTCGGACATCGGCTTGCTGGAATTTTTAACCACTCTTCCACACAATATTCTTTCAGTTGCAAGATGTTTGAGGGTTTTCTTGCATGTACTACCTGTTTTCAAACAACATTTCAATGGGATTCAAATCCAGTCTTTGACTAGGTCATTCCATAACCCTCCATTTCTTCTTTTTGAGCCATTCCTTGGTGGATTTGCTAGTGTGCTTTGGATCATTATCCTGTTGAAAGGTCCACTTTCGGTTCAACTTCAACTTTTGGACAGATGGCGTCACGTTATCTTCAAGCACTCTTCGATATGATGCAGAATTCATAGCTGAATCAATGAATACAAGCTGTCCAGTCCCTGAGGCAGCGAAGCAACCCCAAACCATAACATTTCCACCACCGTGCTTCACAGCTGACATGAGGTGCTTCTCCTGAAAAGCTGTCTTTGGTCTGCGCCAAACATGTCTGCGGTTACTGTGGCCACTGTGGCCAAACAACTCTATCTTTGACTCATCTATCCTGAGCACATTATTCCAAAAGGCCTGGTCTTTGCCTATATGCTCATTGGCAAACTGTAGTCTTGCAAAGGCTTTTTCTTGGCACGCCTCCCATGCAGGTCAAATTTGTGCAATCTCTTTCTGATTGTAGAAGCATGCACTTTGACACCAACAGTTGCCAGGCTTACTAGCAGATCCTGTGATGAAATTTTGGGGTTCTTGGAGACTTTTTTTTGCATCAGACTATATATGGTCTGCTCTTGGGATAAATTTGCTGGGACAGTCCTGGACAAATTGGCAGTCGATTGAAATCTGCGTCGTTTATAGATTATTTTCCTTGCAGTGGAATGATGTATTTCAAATAATTCGGAGATCTTTTTAAATCCCTTGCCAGACTCAAAGGCATCCACAACCTTTTTTCCGAAGGCCTTACAGAACTTTTTAGATCTTGGCATGATGACACCACACACCTCAATAACAAAGGGAACAGCAGACACTAGATATGAGAGAGGTATAAATAAGACAGGTTCCACCTGCACTCCCTAAGCAGGTTCTAATCACTGGCATCCAATCTTGAACACCTGATTCAAATTTTATGGATTTGAAGGTGTGATAAATGTAGGGGTGTCCTTACTTTTCCCATGTGACTGAGCTGATTTTTTGTTAAATTGTGAAAATTACTACAAAACATCAATTTTGTGTCATTTGATTGAGTGTAGGCACTGTTTCAAAGAGGATCAAATGTTTGCTTGTCCAAATATGTATTAATTTTTTTTTTTTTTTTTTTTAAATTCTATGCGGTGTACTTATTCTTTCACATGACTGTATGTTCCTGTGTCATCTTTGAGTAAATGAGTGATCCAGAATAATGCAATAGTTGCTATTTTGCCTGAAATGTGTGGGTAAACTGGTTCACCCAAACACCACATGACTCAGTTCCCTTACAGCAAGTCCCAGATCTCGGTCATGAGACTGAGAGTAACTTTGCTCCTCTAATCTTCAATGGAACTCTGGTCTTGTGCCTCAGATATCAGCGTAAAGCCCTAAAGGCTTACAAAATTCAGTTTCAGAAATGAAGTAAAGGGGATCTTAGTACAATTTGCTCTTTATAGGGATTTCTTGTTAATGTTTTGGTCATCATATAATATCAACTTTTTTTTGTTGTTGTTGAAAAGAGTGTAACATTTATTTTAGTACAAATTTAGTACAACTATTCTGTCAAGTTTGTTGGCCTTTGTGACAAAAAAACAAACAAACCCGTGACTATTGTAGAAAGTTGCACTTTCAGCCCACTGTTTAGAGAAAAACAAGGGTCAATTCTGCCTGAAAGAAGCTGACTATGAGAACTAACACTCACTCTTCATGTATCAGTTCTCTCTTATAGCCTAATAGGGATATAAAAAAAAGTAGGGTAGGGTGTCATACTGAGGCAAACAGAAAGTACCTGAAACCTTTTCACCATGTTACCATGGCCCTTAAGTGGCCTACAAAAACACTGTGCTTTACCATTACGTCATTAAATGTACGCGGAAACAAGACCAAGCATACACAGAAGCATGGCTGAATAAACTAAAAATCGATGTATTATCAGAATTATTTCTCTTTATTTTTGCCACCAAACAGAAACCGCTTTCTGTTACTCTTCACAATAAATGTGCCACTAAGCAAATGTTTATTAGCCAGACGGCTGTATCGATTTTTTCCCCGAAGTCTCACGAAAAATTCACCCAAACGTTATATGAATTAAAATACAATTTGAGAAAATATTCTCCAAAATTAGGCCACAGATTTAATCGGCATTGAGATTAACCGGTAAAACGTTAAACGTTTTAGGAGCATGGTATTAGCTACGGTTTCATTTGCTAACGTGACCGGCTTTACGAGAAGATACTCACCCAAAATATTAAACTGAGCAACAAAAGGACGGTTTTAGATGCTATAATCCCGCAGTCCATGTCTGCTGTTGGTAGCGATGTTACGTTTGATAACGAAGCTTCGAGGTACGTATCGAGCGCAGCACAATCTCCAGTGAAGACCCGTGTCGGGGCGTGTATTGGGTTCCACAGAGTCACGTGATCGACAAACGACACGAGATGTGTGTTCGACTTCGGCTGTGTCTGGATGTAACCGATCGGAGAGAGCTGCCGCTTGCAGTCGGGGGAGGAGTTCAAAACAGAGCCGTCAAGTCGGACACTTCCTGCTTCCCGTAGTGACGCTCGCGCGCTGTTTATATTTCTCAGATAAACAGACGTCTGAATTGTACATGTAGCAACCAGAAACACTTTTCACTGAATAGGTTAAGTTATTACAGTGTCTGTATGTACAACAAGAAAGTTTAACATAAGCCTGTATTATTAAAAAAAACAACAACAACAATAAAGTGGGGTCTATATATATTTTTTATCAGTTTTATTTAGATAAACATGACACAATACAACATTAAGATTACATGAAAAGGGTTTTTACTGTTATAAAAATACAGATTAGTGAGTCTTAGCGGAACTGAAGGTGTCGTCGTTGTCGTCGGCGAGTCTGGCCAATCGTGAAATAGCTGTGTCGTCATCAGAGCTCGTGCAGCCGCTGTGGTGAATCTGCGCTGGCTGAGGGAACTGGCTGCTCTCGTATCGCTATCGCGGTACTTTGATGCCATACATCACAGTGACGTGGGTCGGCGCCGGCTCAAGTCGGACAAAAATTCTAATCAGCATGCATTGCTTCAAGTCAGCCACCGAATGGTCTGCGCAGCGACGCATGAAGTTGAACACACCTGAAGCCTCACACTAGGTGTGTATGTGTGATTTTTTGTCCGACTTGAGGTGGCGCCAACGCCATGTCACTGTGACGTATGTTGAACTTTCTTCTTGTACATCTTCTTCTTTTCCTTTCGGCTGTTCCCTTCAGGGGTCGCCACAGCGAATCATCTGCCTCCATCTAGCCCTATCCCCTGCATCCTCTTCTCTCAGACCGACTACCTTCATGTCCTCCTTCACTACATCCATAAACCTCTTCTTTGGTCTTCCTCTCGGCCTCCTGCCTGGCAGCTCTAACCTCAGCATCCTTTTACCGATATATTCACTCTCCCTCCTCTGAACATGTCCAAACCATCTCAACCTGGCCTCTCTAACTTTGTCTCCAATACATAAATACTTAACATATGCAACTCTGTTAGTCATATATGTGTATGTTGTGTTCTTGTATTACAAGTATTGTCCAGGTGATGGCACTGTAGGTTTATATAGGCTTGTACCTATAAAAGGCGAAGAACAAGCGAGTTGCTGCCGCTAAGTAATATGTTTTACAAAAAAGAGATATGTTCGTATTAAATTATCACTCTATGGACAGCTTTTGGAACAGGTGTTAGTGGTCAAAATTAACAAGATAAAATATAGTCATACAGTCCCAATGTCTGCAATCCCACCTTGGATGTTTGTAATACATACATCATGCATACTATAGTAGACTTTAAATTAGTAGAAGTAAAAAAAATAAATAAATAAAAAAAAAAAAAAAACAGAATAATGAGCCAATAAAAGTACGAATCCACCAATATATTGACCAGAAATACTATGATGTGGCACAAATATATACAGATGGATCAAAGGATCCAGAAACTAATAAATCAGGAATAGCAGTATTTGTACCACAACATGAAATAGTTATTAAGAAAACTCCAGTTTTTTATTTGTATATACAGCAGAGCTGGTAGCCATTGTTATAGCCCTCCAGTGGGTAGAGGAAAAAAGGATAAAGAAAGCAGTAATTTGTTCAGATTCATTGGCAGCATTAAAGAGCATTCAGTATGGACTGTCAAAG
This sequence comes from Cranoglanis bouderius, assembly GCA_023630585.1. NCBI lineage: Eukaryota > Metazoa > Chordata > Actinopteri > Siluriformes > Cranoglanididae > Cranoglanis > Cranoglanis bouderius. The sequence goes on along the minus strand of CM042556.1, from coordinate 5,078,174 downwards.
TGTAGACAAGATCTTATTCTTGAAATAATGCAGAGCATATTTAGATGTAAAAATCAAGGTACTGCTGTTTCATTTATCTGGATCCCAGATCATGTTGGAGTAGAAGGAAATGAGGTAGCAGATAAGAATGCTAAGAATGCATTAAAGTTTAATAATATAGGAATTAACATAAAAATCAGTAATGCAGAAGCAAAGACAATTATTAGGAAAGCTCTAATAGAATCATGGCAATAAAGAAATTAAACACACACACACACACACACACACACACACACACACACACACACGTGTTAGGCTTTTATTTGTGCACATACCATTGAAACTATCTGTGGAGTGTGTTGTGGCTGCTTCATATATATATATATATATATATATATATATATATATATATATATATATATATATATATATATATATATATATATATATATATATATATATATATATATATATTTTTTTTTAAAGTAGCCAAAAGCCTGTGAAAGAAGCTCTGTCAGATGAAGCAGCCACAACACACTCCACAGTTTCAATGGTATGTGCACAAATATGCCAAACAGGTGTTGTCTCAAGCACACTTGATGCAACTAATCAAGGGCTTTATTAGTTGCACCAGGTGTGCTTGAGCTGGAACACATGAAATACCTGAACTGGCCAGGGGCAGAAAATACATGAAATACCTGGACGGGGCAGAAAAAGGAAGCTTTCAATGGCTGCAACCAGATTTCTGAGAAGGCACGTTGTGAAAACAAGTCGGCTCAAAATCATATAAATAAGCCACAGACGTTTTGGGATTCTGTTCTGTGGAGCTATGAAACAAAACTGGAACTTTTCGGCATGATGGATCAGCGGTATGTCTGGAGAAAGAAGAATTCAATTCAATTCAGTTCAGTTCAGTTTTATTTGTATATCGCTTTTAACAATGAACATTGTCACAAAGCAGCTTTACAGAAATACACAAATTTCGGATTTAAATTTTAAATTTATAAATTCATCCCCAATGCACAAGCCAGAGGCAACAGTGGGAAGGAATAACTGTCCACCGATGGAGACCTGAGCGCAAAGTCTGTTTGTGCATTTGTTTGTGGCAGTTTCAGTCCCAAAACCATCACCGCAACTGCAGTCCCAAGACAACGTGCCAAAACTGCCTGCATCAATTGCAGCCCAATGCCATCTTCACGGCTTCCAAGTGTGTCCCCAGGCTGTCCATATGGGGCCATCCTCAGCAACAGTGAGTGGCCTCCAAGTGACAAGAACTCCAGAAGCAGGGCACCAGAGAAAGAACAGGTCAGGCCCACTGCTATCCCAGGAGCAACACGTGTAGAGCTTGTGATGTGACGATTAGACGTTGGTATCATCCAAAATCTTCACAGGCACTGGTGTCATCTGGAATCTTCGTAGAGTTTCTGAACTAAAGCTGGCACATTCACTGATTACCTCGGTATGGGCATCCCAAGCTAAGAACAAGAAACAAATGGAGAAGGATTAGCGTAGCTGCGGTTCATTGTGTTTCAGGCAGAGATGACCATGTGCATTTGTTATCATTTTATCAAAGATGACAGGAGTACAATGTGATGAATGAAGAAAGAACACTCTGTCCACAGTCAAGCAGGGTGGTGGCTCGGTGATGCCCTGGGGCTGCTTTTCATCCTCTGACACTGGAAACCTGCAGAGTGTGGAAGGCAAGATTCACTGAAGTATCAGGAAATCCTAAGAGAGAACGTCAAGCTGTCTGTGAGGAAGCTGAAGCTTGGGTGTCATTGGACCTTCCAACAGGACAATGAACCCAAGCATACCTCAAATTCCACCAAGGCTTGATTGCACAAGAAGTCCTGGAAGATTCTACAGGGCCATCACAGTCACCTGACTTGAACACCTGAACCCCATAGAAAATCTCTGGTGGGATTTGAAGAACATGCAGACCCAAGAATATTACTGAACTGGAGGCCATCGCTCATGAGGAATGGGCTAAGATTCCTCAGGAACGATGCCAGAAGCTGGTGTCTGGCTATGCATCACGTTTGCAGCAGGTCATAACAGCAAAAGGGTGCTCTACAAAGTACTAAAGATGCTTGCCATGAAGGGGTTGAATAATTTTGAAACTGGAGAAGTTATTATAAGTTGCATTTTCAGTTGAATTTGGGGAAACCATTTGAAGCATTCGTTGTGTTTGTTGTCTATTTCAATTACTTTTGTTTGATTTGTTCATTGCAAACAGCTGATAATCTGTAAATTTTGACAATAAACCTGATTTGCAATGGGGGTTGAATAATTTTACAACTGTAAATGCCATGAATCATTGTGTGGCTAGATCTCATGAAACTCTAGCCACTCTCTAGTAGCAGCAAATACGCTCTCGCGAGAGTTTCGCATCAAGTTTTACTATTCATCCTTTATCCTGCTGTAAAGAGCTGATGTTCTGGCCAGTGCAAATAAAGTTTATGTTACATGTATTAATTATATCATGAAGAATGATGGTTTGTAGATGGTTTTCCTTGTATACATACTTTCTATGACTATTTTTCAGTGGCTTTTAAAAAGTGGTGGGGACACAATCGACTTTGGCTGAGGTTATCTGTTTATAGAATTTGGTGAGGACCACACAATTGTTATTTAGGCCCTGCTAAATAAAAATATACAGTTGAAAGAGGGTGTACTTTCTTTTTTCCCATGATTGTATGAGTGTGATGATCAGGTGTCCACAAATGTCTGGCCATATAGTGTACATTGTATTTTGTATAGTTTTGTGTTGTATAGGCATCCCATGTTCTAACTTGTTCCTCTCTACATAAGCCACAATTTTTATGCTTTCGGACAAACTAAGACTGGATGTTAAATTTGTAGAACCTGAAGAAGGTAATACCTAGGTACCAGCAGAACAGACTTCCTGGAGCGGCATGTTTGGCTGTCAGTCTCTGCTTTGACAGCCACTAAACTCATGCAAGGTAAGCATGTTGCCATGGCAGGCAATTTTCTAGCTCGCTAACAACAAGGACAGTCTTTAGAGAGACTCATTTCCTGCATAGGCTCATAAGAGGAGGTCTTAAAAGACTCTAGTACAAGGGTGAGATCCCACACTGGGCTAACATGGGCTGAACATTTTCAAAAAGACTGCGACAAACTTATGAGTCCGCAGCGCAGCACTATCCACAGTGCGGTGATGTGCTGCAATGGCTGCCACATTTACCTTCAACCTGGCAGTGCACACCATTTGCGCATGCGTGCACACATGTGCCCACAGACACGCACACACACACACACACACACATACATACACACACACACACACACACACACACAAAGACTATCAACATGGCTGTGAATATCTGCGGCACTCGGCCTGCGGACAAATCAGAGCTGATAATCAGTTTTCAAAACCTGTGAAGTATATTATTGATTATTTTAGAGGATTTCTCATTCAGGGTAATAAAGTTTATAAGAGCAAATCTGAAAAATTAACAGTCATGGAAAGTGTACAAAACACACAGACTTGAATAAGAGTATTTCCACTGTAATAGTAGTCACTAGAGTAAAAGCAGTGATCAAGAAAATTACCCAGGTAAGAGTATATATACTGTAATAACTATCATATAATAGTGCTGTAATATAAATTGTTGAAAAAATACTTGAGTAATTACTTTACAGATGACTTTTTCGTCTGGCTACAATTGACACAACTAATCCAAATTTTTCTGATTCTAGAAAAATATTTTTCTTTTTCTATAATAACAGTGTATACCTGACTATAATCCTTTAAACAATGTATTTTCTCCAAAACTAGAAAATTTAGAAATGTGTCATCTCCAAAACTAGAAAATACTAATCAGCTTTTTAAAACAAAATAAAGACTTTATTTGTTTCAAAAAAAAAAAAAAAAAAATTGCATTCCTCAGATATGGTAGGTCTACTTTAGCACTTCCTTGCCATGTCACAACAACTTTTGTGGAACTTTTGTAAATACAAGGAAATAAAAGCTGAAATCCTAAACTCTCGTCTCATACACATCTTTTGATCTCAAACCCAAATGTCTTCAGTCTACAGCAAAAACAATTAATTGGCCTTGCCGTTCCAATAGTTTCAGAGGGGACTGTATGCTGAAGTGAACACCACCTAGTTTATCAATATTGATTATCAATATATAAAGAAAAAATATAGCCATGCTAATATTCACTCAATAGCATTCTTGCTTGTGCAATATTGCTTAAGTATATTAAGAAATTTGATATAAGCTGGTTAGCTAACTTAGCCAAATGCTATTGGGGCTTCAGTAGTTTGCTAGCTATCTCATATTTATTCATACATGTTTCTAGCTACAAAATTAGCTATTTATAAATATGCCCCTTAAACTTTATCCTGAGATTACCTATAGGCTGTAGCAGCACTTAGACATTTTAAACAATGGGCAATTGTTACCAAACTTTGTACTGACAGTATGTTTATGTTTAATACAGAGCTTTCATACTGTAAAGCATCAAAATATCTGCTCACTCAGCTAACTAATGGGATACCTGTACATGTTTCTGGAGTATGGATGTTAAATGCCGATTTCACAATGACCATGGGTTTTGGCTTGCATACTTTGCAGATTATTAACACTTTAAAGTGTTTAAAACTGAAGATACCTGATAATTTGGGTGAGAGATGCTCATCTGTTTCCACTGTCTGTCTCACACTCTCAAAATTGAATTACTTGAAATTTGCACATGCTGTCTTTTAATTGGCTTATAGTCTTCCAGGCTTAAATGCATTATTATTTCTGTACTCTGTATTTATTGTCCGTATTTACTGTTGTCTTTTAGTCCTCGTCAATGTCTATTACATATTGCAGTGTAGTTTCCTGAAGGAACTGTGTTTCCTTTTTATCCATACAGTTTGTTACTTTTCACATCTGAAAACTAGTTAGTTTTCATGCCAAAGTCAAAATTCATTACTGCTGTGTTAAATATTACTACAATTTAGCTTTTTTTTAAAATAAAAAAACAAAAACAAAACTTCTTTTCCTTTCGGCTGTTCCCTTCAGGGGTCGCCACAGCGAATCATCTGCCTCCATCTAGCCCTATCCCCTGCATCCTCTTCTCTCAGACCGACTACCTTCATGTCCTCCTTCACTACATCCATAAACAAAACAAATGTCATAAATAAACTGTACAGTATGTTGGAAGAGTTGGGAAAAACCCACAATATCTAAATGCTCATTAATGTACCTTGGTAGCAAAATTTTCAGGTCAGCCCCTTAAGATCTGATAACTGGCATGAATATTGAAATGTTATTCAAATACACATCTAGGACAGAATCAGATGTAATCAAACATATGAGAGTCAAAGTCTTTCAGGAACTGGCTCTACATTGTTATACAGTGGCAAACAACTAAGATTTAACACCTCATCTTTAAAGAATAGAATATTAGTCTGAATAATGACTCTTCAAACACTATCATAATAAGCACTTGTGAGTCAAGCACAATTATATTCTATTATATTTCTCTGTGCCTACATTCCATTATATCTTTGAATATCAGTTACTCTGAAATCTTTTAAACACACATACAAAATTTAATCAACAGTTTGGCAAATCAAACTGTTATATCTTGCTAAATCCTTCAAAAACCTATTGTTGTTATCATACTGCTTTTGTGCACAAGGATTTCTTCTTCTGTTTTTAATATCAATATTCCCTCATTCTACAAATTTTAAAAACACTGAGATCACATATGTTACGTGATTTTGTTAGGTTAAAGCTAACAAACACCTAGACAGAACTTCCAAAACATAAAGTTACAAATATGCAGAACTTTGTTATAAAGAGGATGTGGTTAAAGGTCTGATGACTTTTTTACGGAAATGAAACTAAAAGAAATGCTGTTTGAAAGTCCACAGACTAAGGTAATGATGACCCGCCCATCACGTGAGAACAAGAGTGTATAATGCTGATATAGCTATGACTCACAGCAGTCTTTCCTGATAATCATGGGCTCAGAATGCCTCTCTCTGTTGGCTATCATTGCATGCATCAGTACTGCTGATTTTCATCCAGTTATTCGTTCAAGCAATGGGCTTCGTGAGTGCCGCAAAAACCTTAGTGCACCAGCACTTGAGGTTCTCCCTGGTGGAGGCTGGGACAACCTGCGCAACCTGGATATGGGTCGAGTGATGAACATTAGCTATTCACAATGCCAGACCACAGAGGATGGCATCTATCTCATTCCAGATGAGACATTTGTCATTCCGCAGAAGGTGAGCTCAGTAGAGATGAACTCTGAGATCATCAGCTCATGGCTTGAACAGAAAAGCTCCACTTCAAGATCAATCAACGTTGAGGCTTCCTTCGAAACAGTGGTGAATGGCAAATTCTCTGCTGAGAGCAAACGCATGAAAACCCATCAAGTGAAGGATAATTCAGTTACAGCTCGGGTACAGGTAAGGCCCAGTAAGGTGTGTGTGTGTGTGTGTGTGTGTGTGTGTGTGTGTGTGTGTGTGTGTGAGAAACAGAATATATTGGACAAAAGTCACTCGTCAGCTGTGTAAGCAGAATGCTCCTGAGGCTGTGGTAAAAGCAGTGGAAGCAGCAAATGCAGCAGTTTCAGACATTTCAAATCCATAATCCTTCTTCTTTTTGCTTTCTGCAGGTGCGTAACCATCTGTACACAGTAAAGGCATATCCTGATTTCACTCTGGATGCACGTTTTGCCCGACAGGCAGAGGAAATTGCCGATGCCATTGAGAACAACCAAACGCGCCAGGCAGCCTATCTGTCTGAAAAGATGGTGCTTGATTATGGTACACATGTCATCACAAGTGTGGATGCTGGTGCTACTTTAGTGGAGGAGGACTATTTAAAATCATCTTATGTTTCTGATGCACAGTCCTCTCAGTCCTCTGTCACAGCATCAGCTGGTGTAAACTTTTTTAACAAAGTTAAATTTGATATTGGCAGTAAAGAGTCAAAAGAAACATCTGAAACTACAGGCTACCAGGGTAATATTACATACTCCATAACACTGAGTCATGGTGGGGCTTTGTTTTATCCTGGCATCACTTTACAAAAATGGCAGGAGAGCACTTTAAACAATTTAATTGCTATTGACCGTAGTGGATTACCACTACATTTTTTTCTCAACCCATCAACATTTCCAGACCTCCCACTTCCAACTGTAAATAAACTTGCTCTGTCTGTGCGTAAGGCTATAGGTCGCTACTATAAAATTAACACCTATCCTGGGTGTGTTAAACCAGACTCTAAAAATTTCAACTACCAAGCAAATGTGGATGATGCATCCTGCGATGGTCCAAGCACCAACCTTAGCTTTGGTGGTGTTTACCAACAGTGTGCTCCACTTACATCAGATGCAGATGCAATCTGCCAGGAACTCGCTGTGAAAAACCCAGCCACTGGCTCATATACCTGTCAGCAGCCATACACTGCTACACTATTGCGCTCTGAAGTGCAGGAAAGACCATATAATAATTATGAGTGCCATCGGCGATGCCATTCATGCTGGTTGGTTTTTAAGTGTTGTAAAGATGTATGTGGAAATGTGTATTATGTTCGACGTGCACAGGTTGACACTTATTGGTGTTCCACTAATGAGAAAGCTCCAGAATTCAGTGGATATCTCTTTGGTGGTCTATTTGGCCCTTCTTTACAAAATCCAATAACCAAATCCAGATCCTGTCCTCCAAATTTCTTTGCCCTAAATTTTTTATCCAATGGCATTATGATTTGTCTAAGCAATGACTATGAGACAGCAACAAGATTCTCTGTGCCCTTTGGAGGTTTCTTTAGCTGCCAGTCTACCAATCCGATTGCAGGGAGACAATCGCACTGCCCACCACAGTTTAGCCAACATCTTGTCGCCATAAGCGATGGATGTCAAATACTGTATTGTGTTCAGTCAGGCATTTTCACTGGAGGTGAGTTACTTCCCATCCACCTCCCACCCTTCACAAGACCTCCAGTGATCAATATGATAGCTACAAACACTGTAGCTGTGATGACTGAAGGAGACCGGGCCTGGGTGAGAATCAAAGACACAATGATGTGGAAGGTGGCCAAGCCTGAGGACATTGCAAAAATGTCCCAAATGTTTGAGGATGATTCCTCTCAGTCACAAAGAAAAACAGTTGGCATTGCATTTGGTACTCTAGCCTTGATTGCTCTTGTGGTGGCAGTAGCTGTGTTAGTGGTGAGAAAGAAGAAAAAGATTTTTCTTCTCAGAAGAGGTCGAGGCTACGAGGAGATTCAAAGTGAAGGACTGTGTGAGACTACTGTAGAAAGCCAGACAGAGCAACAGTCTGAGAGTCTGACTGATGATCATACTCAGAGTCTCTTGGCATAGTGTTTCTTTTCCTGTGCAATAAATACTTATAAAATGATTTATAGCAGCAATGCACCATTATCTAACAACTAAAACCTTTAACTGCTTTAAGCTATTAATATTCTACATTAAGCAGAATATTTTGTTTGTTGCCATTCTTTTGCCTCTAATTGTAAATGTAATTATACATAAAATCAGATTATTGAAATCACAACACTGAAGTACTGTAAAAACATTGTTTAATCTGAATTACAGTGGCTGTGAACCTTTATCATGTAGAGAAATTATGATGAACCTTAAATAAACATTTTGACAGTGGTTTGTTTTTATGAAAAATTTCTCTCTCTCTCTCTCATTCATATATATATATATATATATATAGACATATGGGGAAAAAGCCATAATATGATGTTCTCTCATTGCACTGTGATATATGATAATGAAGTAAACATGTTTAAACCCATACACATACACCATAAAAATCACTCTAGTAGAATGAGGAAGTTAGAAAGTCCCTAGGAAGTTCCCACATCAAATCTTAGTTTCACACAAGGCAGTATAAGTTTCTAAGGCATTATCTGTATAAATCAATTTACCTTTGACCACAGAAATGCTTTATAATTAAACATATCTAGTTCACTTTAGCTTGGTTTTCAGAGGGTCCAGCTTTACATTAATAAAATACAGAATTTGCAATTAAAACAAAACCAAACCTTGTCTCCTTGCCCAGGACATAGTGGGAGATGAGTATCTTTTATAATGATAAGTATAGGAAAGCTACAGTAGACCAACAGCTAGTTAATCTTAGTACATACTCTGTAATGTATACATTAGGTAAGCTATGGATAAAGAAGCCTTTTGTTACTTCCCTAACTATATCTTAACATGCTCTTTACAGCTAATGACAAGCTCACAAAAGGTATAATGAAGCAACATTACAACATTTAACAGCAAATAGCACTAGCAATCTCTAATAGTTGTAATAACACCTGGTCACAAAAAATGATTACAATTTTTTTTTTTTAATTTATTTATTTATTTTTTTACAAAACATCACTACATACTATCTTCTTGGCTAATCCAAGTTGAGCATCTTACTACTTTCACTGTTTACATGCAATGCCTACAGTATATTGACTCTTTTTATTATTATTATTATAATAATTTTTTTTTTTTGCTTATTGCATCACACAGCTGTACAGGTAAATATCAAACTGACTTTGGTCTTGTTTTCTAGTCTCTCTGCCTGTACTGCAAATACTAAATGATCAGCTAGTGGGACACTATTTATATCTGGACACTACTGATACTGCAATATTATCTTTGAAATGACAGGGCTAAAGACACTACTTAAATCTACAAATTGTATCTTTCTAAGAAGGCATATAACATTGAATCAGCCAACCTAAAATCTCTTTGGTGCTCTTTCTGATAGAGAAACGTTCAGTCATAGAGCTCTAGATTTAAGGGTTTCCTCAGACAGAACCATTAACGGTTCTACATTTAACCTTCAACTTCAAAACAAGGTGGCTTCGTCCAAAGCCAGACTGGTCTTGATATTGTTTAAGTGACATGACAATTATGGCATATTTGACTACTCAAACCTGTCACTATGTACAATAATAGTTTCAGAGTGGAACAGACATATTTTACAGAAGAGAGACTATTTCCAGTCATACAAATGCTACTTCCACTATGCTACATTAGAAATTGTACTTTTTTTTTCTTGTTGCTGCACTTGTATTATGTTTTGTTCATTTAAGAGCAATAAGCTCCAAAAAACACTCTAAAATTGTATTCTTTCTAACTGTCTAACTACGTCCCATTGGATAAAAATGTATTCTAAATGAATAAATGTTAGAGTAATAGTACAGAAATAAATGCCACTAATAGTGTTGACTAATTTACTTAATGGTAACCACACAATATTTTACAGCAAGTTCAATACAGGACCTGATCATTGCATTAAACTCTTAAACAAGAGGTGCAACATTATCTATTTGAGTAAACATACATTAGAGAAGTCACATACCTGTGTTTGGATATCTATGACATGCAACCAAAATGCTAGATAGATAGAAAGACACTTGAACTTTGAACAATAGCCTTCTGGGACCTTGTCTGGTTAAAAGTAATCATTCATTCGTTCACCCATCTTTATCTTAAACAAGATGTTGGTGGATCTGGAACCTATCCCAGGAACACTGGCACAAGATGGGTATACACCACGGATGGGATGCCAGTCCATCACACAGCACCATGCACACAACAACCTAGGGGAAATTTAGAGCCGCCAATCCACCTACAGACATATTTTTCGGGGATTGAGAGGAAACCGGAGAATATTGGGAAAACTGCAAGAACACAGGAACAGCAAGTGAAACACAGAAACAAACATGTGCTCATGATCCAACTGGTGACCCAGGAGCTGTGTGGCAATTTCCAATATATTTGTAGCTGTGCAGAATTTAGATGATGCATGCTGATCTATTATCTATACCCAAATGAAGATAAACACACCTTCTCCCAGTTACTCCCTGTATATACAGTCCCTTCCAAAAGTATTGGAATGGCAAGGCCAATATTTTTGTCTTTGCTATAGACTGAAGACATTTGGGTTTGAGAAAAGATGAATGAGACAATAGGTCAGAATTTCAGCATTTATTTTCTGCTATTTACATCTAGATGTATTAAACAACTAAGAAACATGGCACCTTTGGTGGCAGACCACCCAATTGTTTAGGTGACCAAAAGTATTGGAACAGATATAGACAGAATCGACCCCTGATGAAGTCCTTTGTTTTGTTTGCAGTGTTTTTTGGATCAATTATATTGGATGCATTTCTCTGCATTTCTAAATTCTCTGAATGCTCATCATAATTCTTTGTGTATTCTTACTGCTGATCAGTGGTTTGGCATCTATATTTCTGCTCTCAAAGTCTTCTTCTTTGCATGGTGGATGGATAACTTCACCCCTACCCTGTGGAGGATGTTTCTCTCATAAACTGCTGTTGTTTTCCTGGGCTGACCTGTTGGATGTCTGGTTGTTAGTACACCAGTGCTTTCTTTCTTTTTTTTGGACATTCCAAATTGTTGTATTGGCTATGCCCAATGTTTGTGCAATGCCTCTGATTGATTTTCCCTCTTTTCTCAGGTTCAAAATGGCTTGCTTTCCTCCAGTAGAAAGCTCTCTGATCTTCATGTTGGCTTATCCTTTCAAACAACGAATGCAGTGTCACAGGTGAAACCCAGGGCTCACACAAAGAGTAGACATTCAGAGCTATTAATTCTTTAAACACTCAATGTAACAGGGCAAGAAGAAACATGTCACTCACATGTTCCAATATTTTTGATCACTCAAAAAATGGGTGGGTTCAAACGAAAGGTGCCATGTTCTAAATTGTTTAACAAATGTAATATCAATTGATGTAAATATCTGTTAGGGTTTCCCCCCGCGCTGTTCGAGGAAGCGGGCGAGCAGCGCACTTCCGCATTCACAGACTCTCGTTTTGTTTACTTCGCCACGTGTTTCTTTGTTTTGGTTTATGTCATGTCTCTGCCCCGGTATGTTCATTGGTTCTCTGCTTTATGTGTCATTATGAGTTTCAGGTGTTTTGTGTTTTACCCTCGTTCCCATTCATGTATTTAAGCTTTTTGTTTCTTCTCCTCGACATGAAGTATTAGCCGAGTAGCCCAGTTTCGTTGCCTTTGCCTCGTTATGTTGTTTCAAGCTATTACCAAGCCTCGTTTCTATGGACTGATTGTTCTGGTATTTTTGACCTTTGTTACATTCTCAGGGTTACAGATTTTTGCCTTGCCCACGTTATTACGATTCTGGTTTTTTGTACTCTTTTCTCACGTTTTGGATTACAGATTTTTGCCTTGCCCACGTTATTATGATTCTGTTTTTTTGTACACTTTGCTCACACTTTGGATTATTGGTTATTGCCTTGCCCCATTTGGATTACTGCTGTTCTGTTTCTTTTGCCTAGCATTTTATCCCCGTTCCATTATTTTTGGTTATGTTTCTAATAAAGTGACTTTTCCCCAGCGTTTGCATACAGCCCCTCCTTCACTGTTCTAACAAAATACTTCGCCTAACATGGATGCAGCGGGGAAATGGGGAACACGCCGCGCCGAGCTTTTTTGTTCCCGTGTTGGATTCAGTTTCGTTTCCCCAATGGACATTTATTTATCCCCCCGCCACCTTCGATGGTTTTACTGTTTACCCCCAGTGTTTTCTCCTACAATCCCAAATTTATTTTCTTAGTTTGGAGGACCCCAAGCCCGACGAGAAGCAGTGGTTGGGGTTCCTCCTATCCCGCTTAGTCGGCTCAGCTCGCCAGTGGGCGGAGCTTCACCTGGCCAATGGAACTAAGAAGCTAAGTACCATTTCCGGCTTTGCAGAACTGTTAATTCAGGTGTTCGGGAGTCATGACTTAGAAAACTTCTTGGGAAGGGACTGCCTGTCTGATCGGCCCAGCCGGCCATTCACTGCGCACTATGGGAGGGAACTGGCCGATGTGGTGGCCAACACCACTCAGCCGCAGAACCAGGAGTGCACGACCAAGGCCTGCATCCAACAGGCCAAGCTACGGTGCCCCACCTGTGTAAAACAAGGGAAAGAAGGCTCCCACTTTTGCTCGCAGGAGTGCTTTAAGAGCAGCTGGCATGCCCACAAGCTACTCCACAAGCGAGCACCCCCAGAGCTCCAGCCGGAGATCCAGCAGATGGTTTCCTCAGCTGAGCTCTGACCGGGGGTCGACGTGGTGACCTCCACTCCAGCCCTGTTCCAGATGGAGGTCCATGAGGAGACCTCCGCTCAAGCCACATCCCTGCCGGAGGTCCACGGGATGACCTCCGCTCAAGCCATGTTCATGCTGGAGGTCCAGGGAATGACCTCCTCCCAAGCCACATTCATGCCGGAGGTCCACGGGATGACCTCCTCTCAAGCCATGTTCATGCTGGAGGTCCATGGGATGACCTCCTCCCAAGCCACTTTCATGCCGGAGGTCCACGAGGAGACTTCCACTTAAGCCACGTTCCTGCTGGAGGTCCACAGGATGACCTCCTCTCAGGCCATGTCCATGCTGGAGGTCCACGGGGTGACATCCTCTCCATGTCCATGTCCAAGTCCATGTCTAAGTCCATGTCTAAGTCCATGCCCTGGTCCCTGCCCCGGTCCATGCCTAGGTCCATGTCTAAGTCCATGTCTAAGTCCATGTCCCAGCTCATGCCTCGGCTCATGCCCCAGTTCCTGCCCAGGTTCCTGCCCAGGTTCATGCCCCAGTTCATGCCCCGGTCCATGCCCTAGGCCATGCCCCAGGTCATGCCCAAGTTCATGCCCAGGGTCATGCCCAAGTTCATGCCCAAATTCATACCCTGGTTCATGTCCAAATTCATGCCCTGGTCCATGCCCCAGGTCATGCCCCAGTCCATGCCCCGGTTCATGCCTCGGTTCATGCCCCAGATCAAGCCCCAGTTCATGTCCAGGGTCATGCCCCGGTCCATGCCCCAGTTCATGCCCAGGGCTGACCAGGCGGCCCCCGAAGCCAAACTCCAGCCCGGGGCCGACCGGCCAGCTCCCAGGTCCAAGTTCCAGTCCAAGCTCCAGTCCCGGTTCCAGTCCCGGTCCCTGTCCAGGTTCCAGTTCAGGTTCTAGTCCAAGTCCCTGTTCAGATTCCAGTCCAGGTTCCAGTCCAAGTCCCTGTTCAGGTTCCAGTTCAGATTCTAGTCCAAGTCCCTGTCCAAGTCCCTGTCCAGGTTCCATTCCAGGTTCCAGTTCAGGTTCCAGTCCAAGTCCCTTTTCAGGTTCCAGTTCAGATTCCAGTCCAGGTTCCAGTCCAAGTTCCTGTTCAGGTTCCAGTTCAGGTTGCAGTCCAAGTCCCTGTTCAGATTCCAGTTTGGATTCCAATCGAGGTCCCAGTCCAGGTCCCTTTCCTAGTCCCTGTCCAGGTTCCAGTTCAGGTTCCAGTTCAGGTTCCAGTCCAAGTCCCTGTTCAGATTCCAGTTTGGATTCCAATCCAGGTCCCAGTCCAGGCTCCTGTCCTAGTCCCTGTCCAAGTCCCTATCCAGGTTCCAGTTCCGGTTCCAGTCCAAGTTCCTGCCAGGGGCTGACCAGGCGGCCCCCAAGTCCAAGTTCCAGTCCAAGTTCCAGTCCAAGTTCTTGCCTGGGGTTGACCAGGCGGCCCCCGAGGCCAAGTTCCAGTCCAAGGTCCAGTCCAAGGTCCAGGCCAAGTTCCTGGCCAAGTTCCAGGCCAAGTTCCAGTCCAAGTTCCAGTCCAAGTTCCAGCCATAGGCCGACCAGATGGCCCGCCATGCTCCGTCCACGTCTAAGGCCGAGGAGACGGCCAGCCACACTCTGCTCACGCCTGTAGCTGAATGGATGGCCAGCCACGTTCCGCTCATGCCTGTGGCCGACGGGACGGCCCACCATGGTCCGCTCACGCCAAAGGCCGACCAGATGGCCCGCCACGCTCCGTTCACGCCTGTGGCCGATCGGACAGCCCACCACACTCCGCTCACGCCTGTGGCTGACGGGACGGCCAACCATGCTCCGCTCACGCCTGAGAACTATGGACGATGCCTGCCTCGGGACCTGGGGGGCAGAGATTGCTATCCTGCCCAGGGGCTCAGGGGCCCAGGTCCGCCAGAGGGACCAAGACTTTGGCGCTTCGGGAGAAGAGCCTTTGGGGGGGGGGCTCTGTTAGGGTTTCTTCCCGCGATGTTCGCTGAAGCAGGCGAGCAGCACACTTCCGCATTCACAGACTCTCGTTTTGTTTACTTCGCCACGTTTCTTTGTTTTGGTTTATGTCATGTCTCCGCCCCTGTATGTTCATTGGTTCTCTGCTTTACAGTATCTCACAAAAGTGATACAACCCTCACATTTTTGTAAATATTTTATTATATCTTTTCATGGGACAACACTGAAAAAATGACACTTTGCTACAATGTAAAGTAGTGAGTGTACAGCTTGTATAACAGTGTAAATTTGCTGTCCCCTCAAAATAACTCAACACACAGCCATTATTGTCTAAACCACTGGCAACAAAAGTGAGTACACCCCTAAGTGAAAATGTCCAAATTGGGCCCAAAGTGTCAATATTTTGTGTGGCCACCATTATTTTCCAGCACTGCCTTAACCCTGTTAGGCATGGAGTTCACCAGAGCTTCACAGGTTGCCACTGGAGTCCTCTTCCACTCCCCCATGACAACATCACAGAGCTGGTGGATGTTAGAGACCTTGCGCTCCTCCACCTTCCATTTGAGGATGCCCCACAGATGCTCAATAGGGTTTAGGTCTGGAGACATGCTTGACCAGTCCATCACCTTTACCCTCAGCTTCTTTAGCAAGGCAGTGGTCGTCTTGGAGGTGTGTTTGGGGTCGTTATCATGTTGGAATACTGCCCTGTGGCCCAATTTCTGAAGGGAGGGGGATCATGCTCTGCTTCAGTATGTCACAGTACATGTTGGCATTAGCTCCCCAGTGCCAGCAGCACTCATGCATCCCCAGACCATGACACACCCACCACCATGCTTGACTGTAGGCAAGACACACTTGTCTTTGTACTCTTCACCTGGTTGCCGATACACACGCTTGACACCATCTGAACCAAATAAGTTTATCTTGGTCTCATCAGACCACAGGACATAGTTCCAGTAAACCATGTCCAGAGCACCTGCTGCCATTTTTCTGCACCCCAGTTCCTGTGTTTTCATGCATAGTTGAGTTCCTTGAACTTGTTTCCTTGTCAGAGGTACAGCTTTTTGGCTGCAAGTCTTCCATGAAGGCCACTTCTGACCAGAATTCTCTGGACAGTAGATGGGTGTACCAGGGTCCCACTGGTTTCTGCCAGGTCTGAGCTGATGGCACTGCTGGACATCTTCCGATTGTGAAGGGAAGTAAGCCTGATGTGTCTTTCATCTGCTGCAGTAAATTTCCTTGGCCAACCACTGCATCTACAGTCCTCAACATTGCCCATTTCTTTGTGCTTCTTCAAAAGAGCTTGGATAGCACATCTGGAAACCCCTGTCTGCCTTGAAATTTCTGCCTGGGAGAGACCCTTCTGATGCAGTATAACTACCTTCTGTCTTGTTGCTGTGCTCAGTCTTGCCATGATGTATGACTTTTGACAGTAACCTGTCTTCAGCAACCTCACCTTGTTAGCTGAGTTTGGCTGTTCCTCAACCAGTCTTATTCCTCCTACACAGCTGTTTCTGTTTCAGTTAATGATTGTGTTTCAACCTACATATTGAATTGATGATCATTAGCATCTGTTTGGTATAATTGTTTAATCATACACCTACAAATATATGCCTACAAAATCCCTGACTTTGTGCAAGTGTACCTAGATGAATTGATGCTGTTTTGAAGGCAAAGGGTGGTCACACTAAATATTAATTTGATGTAAACTTTTGCATTTTGTTAATTGATAAATATAAACTATTAACATGTCTATTTTTGAAAGCATTCTTACTTTACAGCATTTTTTCACAACTGCCTAAAACTTTTGCACAGTACTGTATGTTCCATAAAATATCAATGCTTGTACTTTAACCATTTCACAATTAAAAAAAAAAAACAAACTTAAATCCCTGCTGCATGTGGAAATAAATAAATCATGTTATGATATCGACATGCCTTCTCCCTCTACATAATCCTGTCTCATTCCCGAGAATGCAACACACCCTCACATGCCACAGTTGTTTAAGCTCCCTCCCACAGTACAGCTGGGATGCACTAAAAATATCAAGAAAAAAACAGTTAGCGGATGAATTCTGTTGACTTTGGCAAAAACAGAGAGAAAGGAAAACACTCCCTGCAAATGCCTCAGCCATTCATCGAGAGACTTTTTCAGCTGGAGCACTCCTAGAACCGAGGCAAAGTGACACCGTAACAGTATGTGATTATTTATCACCAACTTTTAAATGAATTTTCATTTTTAAAAGAGATCATTTTATGGAGGAGAAATGCAAGCTTAATGTGATTTAGCTGAATTGTAGCCAGTTTGTAGTTAAAATTGCCTGAAGTGGTTTGTTCGAGAGATCTAAATGTGTGGCAAAATTTTGCTCTGGTGGAAGGTGGGTGTGATTTCATTTGTAATAATAGCACGGTACTTAAGAAGAACTTGTATTTCAACTGTCAATGCTATAAAGAAGCCATTACCTACTCTGTAAAGAGACACTGTATGTCTGTCTGAAATAAGCTTTTGCCTGTTTGGTCTCAATAAGACCTGTAATTACAACATAGAATAAGCAATGGTATAATTTTCAGATGCAGGGAATGGCATACTTATGTCAACCATGTATTATCTCTTTAGAAGCAGCCATGGGTCATCATAAATCCACTGGTCTCCACTTATTACTCTGTATCAGCACAATTCTAACCCTCTATCATCAAAGCTCAGCCTGCCGCCGGGGAACAGAGACAGAATGTGTGAAAGCACCCTTTGTGCCTGGCTACAACCTCGCAGGAGAAGGATTTGATGTAGTAAGGCTGCAACGCAAAGGTGCCTATTTGATAAATGTCAAATCCCACAGTTATGACAACTACACTTGTACTGTGTGCAAGAACCGCTTCCAAGGAGGGCAGGTGCAAAAACTTCCCTTGGCCATTGTGGACTGGCGTCCTTTCAGCCGCTGTAGCAAACAGCTGTCAAGTGCTCTTCACCATTCCATTGATTCACTTATCAAAAGCTCTACATCACTAATCAACAATAACTGGAGGATAGACCTTAGCCTGGATGATTTGGGCAAGGTTGTTTTAGGAGGGAGCCACTCGGATATAGCCAGGTTTGCCCAGTCGCAGCACATGATGGACAAGGCGACTTTTGCTCTGCATGAGATCAGCTGCACTTATTACAGGTAAACACAGATGACACATGTTTTTATTGTGGTATCTGACACATGACTCCTTAGCTAAGGTAAAACATGTGGGTCTTTTATCACAACTTGAGCTTAGTAAGCTAAAATGCAAAGGCTTTTAGCTTACTGTTAAATCCAAATAGCTATTTTATTTCTTGTAATCACATTTGAAAATGGAAGGTTATGTAAGTAACTGTAGTTCTATGACTAAATGGAGGACTGCCAGGGCATTTTCCTTCTAGAACTAGTGCAGTTTTTCCATATGTTCATTTTGTTGCCGAGTACTACTACCAAAGTCTCCTGTTAATGGAATCACTTCCTGACTGTGATCTCACGTGTGTAGCCTATAAAAGGTCCTCGGTATGTCATACTCATCGTTTGGCCATTTTTATCAATCTGAAGTAAGTTTCCTTACAGAAATAGTGTAGACTGTATATGAAAATCCCAGTAACAAAGTGGGAGCATTCACCTTCAATGGGTTTCCAGTCCATTGCAGGCACCATGCACACACATTCAAACACTCATTCATACCTAGGGGCAATTTAACATAGCTACCAACATGTTTTTGGATTGTGGGAGGAAAACAGCAAGCCCAGAGGAAACCCACACGAACATGGGGA
Source organism: Cranoglanis bouderius (assembly GCA_023630585.1). Classification (NCBI taxonomy): domain Eukaryota; kingdom Metazoa; phylum Chordata; class Actinopteri; order Siluriformes; family Cranoglanididae; genus Cranoglanis; species Cranoglanis bouderius. The sequence continues at coordinate 5,059,378 of CM042556.1, read as the reverse complement.
GAACGTGCAAAGACAGACAGTAACCCAAGCTCAAGACTGAACCTATGACCCTGGAGCTGTAAAGCAGCAATGGTACCCACTGTGTTAGCATGCCACAAGCTGTTTTCTACAGAGAATGAGAATGTCCCTGCTACTAGCTGACTCTAAAAAACGCACTTTGGTGCATACAACTGACACTTGCATGTATGCTCATAATAGTGTGTCTGGCCCCTTGCAAGCATGCTAATACCCTGGGCTTGCTCACAGGTGTGAGTCCCGCTCAGGGTGTAGAGATTGTTGTGCCTGGGATAGCAGGTAATTTCTGATGGATAGTGGGCACAGAGGGTCCATCTAGAACATCAATAACAGGTAGAGCCATAGTCTGCTTGGCCAAAATGCAGCGATCAATAATACCAGCTGCACAATCTGATGCACTGCAGTGTAATTCATAACAGTGACAGCAGTGGAATATATATTCTTTGATTTGGCGAGGCATGTGTGAGAACACATTATGGCCCAGAGCCCTTGTTTCCATCCTGTCCATGAACCACATTGGACAGCGAGTTGTCTGTCTGTTCACCAACAGATTGACACCTTTTCTGGCATAGGTGATCCAAATGATCTGAACCAATTCTTGAATTCCCTGATCTCTACACACAGGCTAGCTGTGATTGCGCATCCTGATTGCAATGCTGATTGCAATGTTTCCGCAGCAGTAACTGTATTCAGGAATCAATATGACCAGTTGGCTTGGGTCTTACATGTTTGTGGGGTTGACCCCCATGTTCAGTGGTGAAACTGTAAATGATAGTCTGTGGACAGTGATCTCAGTAATCACTGAGCTAATGTTAACAACCTACAATGCTTTAATTGCAGAGAGTTAAACCAGGTCACCATTGACCACATGCCATCACCGCTCCTACTAGTGTCATGCATCCACTCAAAATGCAAGAGTGTGTCACGTATCTTAATTTAACTGTACAAATCACATAGTGAATTTTATGTAATATATTTCCTCATCTCTCCTTGAAATTAATTCCTACCTATGATACGGAATGTGACAGTAGATAAGGGTGCATATGGAACACTGGTAGCCCACTGTTCCATATGCTTAATTTGTATTTCAACTGAGGAGAGGTGATCTTGTGCCTTCTGAACCTGTGTGCCAAAGATCTATCCAAACACCATTGTAATTTTTTTTTTTTACCAGCTTCTGGCAATGGCATTTGAACAAGCCAAATTTGCCCTCTCATTTTGTCAATATACTAGGAGTGTAACGCTACACCACTATCTGTATCTGTATTTAAACTGGAAGTGGGTGCCGCCTAAACCAGAGATTTTTTTTTCTCTGAATCTCCAGTAGTGCCATAGTGAAATGTACATGGCACATAGCCATGCTAAAAAACACAAAAAGCACACTTAGCTGGAGTGAGAGCAGGTCATGGCATTAATACTGTGGTGGTAGAACTACATAGATGCTTCCTGTCATATAGACAACTGTTATTGGTAAGCTGATTAAGACTAGCTGAAAATAGCTGGATTCTGTAGATAGCAACAAGAGTTATCGGCATGCTGTGTGCATATTGGCCATGAAGCACAAACCACAATTAAACTGGAAGTGGGCATGATCTCTCTTTGAATCTCCAGTAAAGGGCATTATATCTAGAGATCGACCGATATAGATTTTTTTTATAACAAATACTGATACTGGTTGTTTGCATGTTTATGTGCCCGATAACCAATATTTATGTATTGTTTTACTTCTGTTTTTGACACAATGATAACACCACTGAAATGAACAAACCGTTTTATTGATAGCAGTTTTGTCAATTTCACTTCCTCCTAGCATACAAAACAACTCTTATTTATACACCAATAAATAGAGAGGTCAGAAAGAGTGCAAAAAATGAAAAATAAAGTGCACTGTTACTAAACTCTTTTTTTTTTTTTTTTTTTTAAATATAAAAACATAAGGTAAGCATGAGGTAAACAAGCATAAGCACAACAATGATTCTACCAAATAAGCAAAAAACAGATGCAAAAAAAAAAGCAGATGCAGTGCTGCAATGCCGGTCCTGTGCACAATTCTCAAAACGTCCTGAAAACATTTATCGGTGTATCCGATATTACACAACTGATATCCGATTATGGAAAGATGCTTAAATATCGGGAAAAGTATCGGTAAAACCGATTATCAGTCGATCTCTAATTATGTCCAAGTGTATCATAATTATTGCATTTGATCTTTTACATTTAGTTTTTGTGCAGTGCACATTTGCCCACAACACTTTGTCTGCTTGTAGCTCTAGTGATGTTACCAATCTTCTCTATTGGCAAAATAAAGTTATCCATCCTCTTACTAAGTCACAGACTGAATCTGCTTATTCTACTCCATGGCAAGATGAGAATATGACGCAGGACAAATGATGTAGAGAGGGCCTTTTATTGGCTATACGTGTGAGGTCATGGGGTGACATCTATGCTATTAGTACTCAACTAGAAAAATAGAAATCCTTGTTATGTCTTTATAGAATTTCTTCTTTGAATCATTCAGTTTAAAACAGGAAAGCAGATTTTTTTTCATAACTCTAGTGTCCACATTGTCCAGGCAGAAACATTGCGTCCTAAAGCTATATTTACGTAGAAAATTCAAGGACAACAAAAACATCTCTCGTCTCTCATCTCTTTTTCAGTTACAGGGTAATGGATCAACCAGAGCTCAGTGTGGAATTTACAAAACATTTACTTCAACTACCTAGACACTACAGTGAGAAAACTAAATCCCAGTATCGGAGGATTATTGATACATATGGCACCCATTACATCCGTCATGTCTATTTAGGAGGACGCGTGAGACAAGTCACAGCCTTCCGAACCTGCCTTGCAACCCTAAAGGGCTTTTTGGAGTCTGATATAAAGAACTGTTTGAACATTGAGTTAAAAATGGCTCTAGGATTTCTGCCTGCAAACGCATCACTTTCTAATAAATGCTCCAATATTCTCAAGGATAACATGAGCATGGGCTTCTATCAGGGCTTCTTGACACAGAAGTTGGAGGTCTTGGGTGGTGAAAGTTATTTCCCAGACCTTGTGTTTCATCAGAGTCCAGACAAAGCTTATGCAAGCTGGTTGAACAGCTTGCGTGAGAAACCAGATATAATTTCCTATGCCATTTTTCCAATCCATCATCTGGTAGTTGACCAAGAGCTAAGTGCCAGCCTGAGGAGGGCTGTGACTGAGTACATTGAAGAGAACATGCTTCCTTCAGAGCAGAATCAGAACCACGAATGCAACCCAACGCCAAACTTGGACCACAACTGCTGCCCTCTACGAGCAGGTCATGGCACCTTGAGAGTGGTGGTGCAGAGGGCCACAGGTCTAAAGGCAGACTTGTTTACTAAAACGGATGGGTATGTCAAAGTGTGGTACAATAACATGTATGAGGAGACAGACATAGTGATAGATGATAACAACCCAGAGTGGAACATTAGTTACAATTTCGGTTCAATAGAATTTGGTCATGAGTTAATATTTGAGGTGTGGGATAGTGATGTAATGTATAACGACATGGTGGGAAGGTGTGTCATCTATCCTGAACGTGGAATTCACTCACATAGTTGTAAATTAAAAAAAGGAGTTTTTTATTTCTCTTACAGTGCCCAATGTGATGCTCACCTGGCTGGTCATAGGTGTGGACGATACTCCCCAAAAGCCTGAGTACCTCGCTCAGGCAATCACAGAGATTTTTTTTTTCCAACTATGAAAAAATGAAGAATTTAGAATTTTTGTTTTACTTTTCCCTCTAGCGTTTACATTTATCTATACATCAAATATAATGTGCAAAATATCAGTTTTAGTTTGTTCATGAGTATCACCACATTCTAAATGAAATCAAGGCTATTGGAAAACCTTACTGCTGTTTTTGCAGCAATATTTCTAGATTAATATAAATTGTAGGCTTGGTTTACTTTGTACTGCTTATTAATATACTATACAGTGAGGTCTGTAAATATTTGGAGAGTTATTTTTATTTCAGCTCTCTAACACAGTATATAATGAATGAGCTCAAAGTGCAAAGAGCTCAAAGACTTTCTGCTTTAATTTGAGTGTATTTACATGCAAATCGGGTGAATGGTGCAGGAATTACAGCACTTTATATGTGATCCCGTCTTTTAATTAAACTATTAGCTGCTCAGCTGTTCCATAGCTTGAGTGTGTTGTGTGGTTTGTTATTCCCTCATTATTTCACTTACAAGTAGCAGATAAAAGGTGGAGAGTTGATATTAAGTGTGGTATTTACATTTGGAATCTGTTCCTGTTAACTCTCAGTATAAAGTCCCAGGAGCTGTTACTCATAAGTCATCATTAGCCTGAACAATCAAAACATTCTTTCTTAAAAAGAAAGAATGCACTGGTGAGCTCAAGAACCTGGAAGACCTCAGAAAACAATTATGATGGATGACAGAAGAATTCAAGTCACCATTGGCAACAGTCAAAGTCAACAGTCAAAAGACAACAGTCATCATTGTAATCCATTGTAGTTCTTAAAAAAAAGGAAGACCAGATTAGAGTTAACCAAAAACATGTACAGCCCTGGAACAACATCCTATGGACAGATGAGACAAAGATCAACTTGATGGGAAGAGAAGAGTATGGAGAAGGGAAGGACCTGCTCATGATCCGAAGAATACCACCTCATCTTATGACATGGGCATGTATGGCTGGTTCCCTTGTATTTATTGATGTGACTGCTGACAAAAGCAGTAAGATGAATTCTGAAGTGTATAAGGCTATATTTTCTGCTCAGATCCAGTCAAATGCTTCCGAACTCATTGGACAGCACTTCACAGTGCACATGGACAATGATCCAAAGAACACTTTGAAAGCAACCCATATTTTTTTAAGGCAAAGAGGTGGAATGTTCTGCAATGGCCAAGCCAATCACCTGACCTGAATCCAATTAAGTATGCATTTCACTTGTTGAAGGCAAAATGTCCCAAGAACAAGCAAGAAATTAAGACAGCTGCAGTAAAGGCCCTACAGAGTGCAAAGCATTTGCAACCAAGTATTAAACATGACAATCTAATATATGATTATGTTAGTTTTGTCCAATTACTTTTGGTCCTTTAAAAAGGGCAGGGGATGGGGGTGCTGGTGCACATAGAAAGTGCAGTTATGCCTAGAGTTCCTCTTAAATGAAAACTGAAAGTCTGCACTTTGAGGACATTTATTATTTAATTTAAACTGCTATATACTGTGTTAGACAACTAAAACAATAACTCTGTCAATGTCCAAATATTTATGGCCCTGACTGTATATCTAATACAGGTGCATCTCAAAAAATGTTAATATCGTGGAAAAGTTCATTTTTTCCGTAATTTAATTCAAAAAGTGGAACTTTCATATATTCTAGATTCATTACACATAAAGTGAAATATTTCAAGTCTTTTTTGTTTTAATCTTGATGATTACGGCTTACAGCTCATGGAAATCAAAAATCCAGTATCTCAAAATATTAGAATAAACAATTTATAACAGATATTTCAACCTTATGAAAAGTATGTTAATTTATGCACTCAATACTTGGTCAGGGCTCCTTTTGCACGAATTACTGCATCAATGCGGCGTGGCATGGAGGCAACCAGCCTGTGGCACTGCTGAGGTGTTATGGAAGCCCAGGTTGCTTTGATAGCGGCCTTCAGCTCATCTGTATTGTTGGGTGTGCTGTCTCTCATCTTCTTAAAAATTCAGGTCAGGTGAGTTGGCTGGCCAATCAAGCACAGTAATACCATGGTCAGCAAACCAGTTACTAGTAGTTTTGGCACTGTGGGCAGGTGCCAAGTCCTGCTGGAAAAGGAAATCAGCATCTCCATAAAGCTTGCATTGACGCTCGACTTGAGAAAACACAGTGGACCAACACCAGCAGATGACATGGCACCCCAAATAATCACTGACTGTGGGAACTTCACACTGGACTTCAAGCAACTTGGATTCTGTGCCTCTCCACTCTTCCTCCAGACTCTGGGACCTTGATTTCCAAATGAAATGCAAAATTTACTTTCATCTGAAAAGAGGACATTGGACCACTGAGCAACGGTTTTTGAGTTAATTAGGTGATTAGAGTCTTCACAGGTCGACATTGCTGTATTATAAATTCTTTATTCTAATATTTTTGAGATACTGGATTTTTCTTCTGTGAGCTGAGGCATTTGTTTACGACTTACAGCTATTCACAAACCAGCCTGTCCTCTTATACACTCCCCCACCCCTTTTTTTTGGTCAAAGTTGAATGACTAGATTTATGTGTCTTAATTTATGGGTTTGTGTTGGCTCACTTTCTTTATTTTTCATATTAAATAATATGAAAAATATTATTTAATATAAATTCATATTATTTTATTTAATATTATATAATAATATTATTATATATTAAATAATATGAAAAATAAAGAAAGTGAGCCAACACAAACCCATAAATTAAGACAAATAAAACTAGTTATTCAACTTTGACAAAGAAAAAAAAAAAAAGTGTCAAATAAAATAAAACAATTGGGTTTCACAAATGTTCTTGAAGGTGTTCTCAGTCCATGATCTAGTGAAGGAGCATGAGGATGTGCTTTTGCTAGAGTATACTTTTGCACTTCTACAAGTTGCTCTGGGTAAGGGTGTCTGCTAAATGCTGTGAATGAAATAAATGAGCAATGTAAACATAACTATGTAATCCATATATAAAAGTGCAGTAATCCATGCAAATTATATTTGAAGTCGATCAATCAATACAATAAATACATTAGATACGCTTCTTATGGGTAAATTTAGGCACATTCAAGAGCATTCAAGATATGAGTGCTCTTCCAAAATGAAGGGATTTTCATGAATACTAAATGTCTTGCGTAAACGCTCCTACAAACGATTCACGAATAAATCCACTCGTATCCAGCTTGATAAATACAGACCATCTTGACAGAGTTTGGGAAGTAGGGCAAAGTTAGAGCCAGACCGTGTGCATCTTAATTAATAGAATGTAAATATAAGTAGCTAATCAATTAAATATACTGGTAAAAAGCAGTCAACATTTACACTCAATTTCTTTAAGAAAACATTTGCTGCAGTCCATTATTAGGCTCTTTTAGGCTCTGCTCATTCTGCTGGTGGAGTACATTTAAAAAGGAGTTACTGACTAACCAAGCTACTTTGTGCATTAATTAAGGTCATACAGTCAATAGTAAATTGTTTGCTATTGCTGCTGCCGCCTTGGTTTATATTGGCCATACTGCTTGTTAATATCAGTACAGTGAAAATGAGGAACAAGACATGGTTTTGATACAAAACTGTCAAGAGCTTCAGGTGCATGTTCATATGGCTAAATGCAAAACTTTTAATCATCATCAAATAACTCCTATAAAATGCATTATTCATAAGGAAAAATATTGGGAGAGATATCAAGCTCAACTGAACTTGTTAAAAAAAAAATAAATAAAAAATAAAAAAATGACAGAACACTATTCCCAAAAATAAATTGCGGAAATGTAACTTTAAATGATTCACTTACATGGAAATGGGCAGGGTTGCACTGAAACCCGCCACTAGGGGACTCTAAACATTTTGGCTTCACTTTTCAACTGTTCCCAGTCACAACGGTCACCCTTATATACAGTCACTGGGGCAACCTTATCCAACTACATAGCTTTAGGCTTCGTTCTTAAATCAAAGAAGCAACTCAAAATATAGACTACAAAAATTGTCTTTATTTGACAGGAACATGTACAACAATATATAATACAGCACAGACACAACTACAGCAGTTAAATTAAATTTCAAAAAAAAAAAAAAAAAAAAAAAGACTAATAAGCTACTAACACAAATGCTGCAATCTTAAACCTGGAGTTGGATTCACCTAGGCAGTGCTATACTTTCAACCTGAGCCAAAATGAGGATATGATAAGGATCATTACTAAACACTGTAAGTGAAGTATGAAGTGAGTATTTTTTTTCAGTCAAACATGAAGTTACTCGTTACCACCTATGGCTAGCAAGTGCACAAAAAAATTATAAGAAAAATGTAGTCAGTGTATTTATTGGGGCAGCCATTTACCCATGTTGCAGGTATCTGTACTAACCACTTTTAGGTCAAAGCCCCAGTGATACTTTTAACAGCTCAGCCACATCCTCTGACATGGAGCCCTCTTCACCTGGAAGGAAAACAAAAAGACTTCATTTCTGCTATACACTGAAACAAGTGGTAAAGGTTTGCGTAGTGTACTTTCTATGGCTTGCACTCACCATCATCAGTAGTCATGTCTTGTTCAAGTTTGAGTTTCTCCTGCCCTACACGAAGCATGCAGGCCTCTATGGAATCTTTACTAATCAGTTTTATAACCTGCACTGTCCTGTAAATAGGCAACAGTGCATCATCAATACAAAGTGCTCTAAACATTCCTGATACATTTGTGTGGCAACCTGGAAAAACCTGTCACATGGTCAAGTTTTTACATTTACTACTACTGTTTTCCTGAATTAAAAAATGTTTCTCATTTGCACGTGTCTCAATCATGAGTAGTTACAGCATTTAGCGAGGATATAGCGAGTCTGAAACAAGGTCAGCAACAACCACTACAGTAAGTAATCTTGCTTTTATTCATGTCTATACTCTACTAACCTGCTTTGCCCCATTCGATGACAGCGGTCCTCTGCTTGTTTATCATTGAAAGGATTGCAGTCAATATCATGAAGAATCACTACATTAGCAGAGGCAAGGTTGATCCCCTGGCCACCAGCACGAGTTGACAGAAGGAAGACAAATATTTCAGGGTCTGTGTTGTATTTGTCTATGAGGCCAATTCTAGACAAAAAAAAAAGGAAAGATGTCAAAAATGACACTGTGAACAGAGAGAAGAATTAGCTCACCATAGTCATGTATGGTGAGCAACATGTATGCTAACCTTTCTGCCATAGGTGTCGAGCCATCCAGCCGAACATAATGGTGACCAAGGTGTTTCAGCAAAACCTCCACAATGTCCAGCATCATGGTGAACTGGCTAAAGAGCACTGCTCGGTCACCCTGAGCAGAACAAAAGTCTCATCTCAGCGTGGACAGTTAAAATGAAATATAGTCTACAAATCAGGAGGACCCTGAATTAAATATCAACACCCTTCATTACCTTCTCTTTGAGCTTGGGTAATAACTTGGTAAGCAGCGAAAATTTTCCAGAATCCAGAAGGAGCTTTTTTTCCAGTTGAAACCTGGAGATGGAGCTGTATTCCTTACAAAGGTTATGTAGCTCAAAGTCTGACATCACCTCCATGTCTTCCTGAATCAGTGCAGCGTCTGCATCAAAATGTGTTGGTTCCTATAAAACAATGTCACTCAAAATTAGAACAATGAGAGGGCAAAAAAAAAACCAAAAAAAAAAAACCCAAACCCTCACCATTTCCTCATTCACGTTTCACATTTTCTCAAGCCTTAAAAAGCTGAGCATTAATTTAAACAGCTACAGTCATGTGAAAAAATAAGCACACTCCATGGAAATCGTTTCTTTTGACATGTTTGGACAAGCAAACATTTGATCCTCTTTGAAACAGTGCCTATTAATATAGGTGATACACTATCAAATGACACATAAAAGTGACATTTTGTAGCAATTTCCACAATTTAAATTAACAACAACAAAAAAACCAAACAGATCAGTCATAAGTACACACCTACATTTATCACACCTTAAAAACCATAAAATTAGAATCAGGTGTTCAAGATTGGGTGCCAGTGATTAGAACCTGCTTAGGGAGTACAGGTGGAATCTAATGTCTGGTGTTCCCTTTGCTAAGATCTCAGAATTATTCAAAATACACCATTCCACTATAAGGAAAATAATCTACAAATGGCACAGATTTAAAATGACTGCCAATTTGTCCAGGCAAAATTTGTCCCAGCAATTTCAGCCCAAGAGCAGAACGTCTGATGCAAAAACAAAGTCTCCAAGAACCCCAAAATTTTGTCACAGGATCTGCTAGTAAGTCTTGAAACTGTTGGTGTCAAAGTACATGTGTCTGCAATCAAAAAGAGATTGCACAAATTTGACCTGCATAGGAGGCGTGCCAGGAAAAAGCCTTTACAAGACTACAGTTTGCCAATGAGCAGCAATACAGGCCTTTTCAGCTGGTCTTCTGGAGAAGCACCTCATACCAACTGTGAAGCATGGTGGTGGAAATGTTATGGTTTGGGGTTGCTTTGCTGCCTCAGGGACTGGACAGCTTGCATTCATTGACTCGGCTATGAATTCTGCATCATATCAACGAGTGCTTTAAGATAATGCGAGGTCATCTGTCCGAAAGTTGAAGTTGAACCGAAAGTGGACCTTTCAACAGGATAATGATCCTAAGCACACTAGCAAATCCACCAAGGAATGGGTCAAAAAGAAGAAATGGAATGGCCTAGTCAAAGCCCGGATTTGAATCCCATCGAAATGTTGTGGGGGGATTTGAAACGAGCAGAACATGCAAGAAAACCCTCCAACTGAAAGAATATTGCATGGAAGAGTGGTCAAAAATTCCAGCAGGCCTGGTGGACAATTATGCAAAACGCAGACAAGAAGTTATTTCTGCTAAAGGGGGCAATACTGGCTTCCGAGGCCAAGGGTGTACTTACTTTTTCCACAGAAGAATAACACATCTATTGATATTTCTGTTGAATAAATGATTGAAAAAGCTATTTTTTCCTGTGGTTTTGTTCAAGTATAACAGCTTCATTAATATGCACTGTTTCAAAGATGATCAAAAATGTTTCCTTGTACAAATGTGTCAAAAAAAAAGCCAACAATTTCCATGGGGTTTACTTATTTTTTCACATGACCATATATATGACAATTACTAATTGCTCTATGAAGGTAGTCCTAAATGGTTAGTTGAAATCAAACAAACAAGCACAAGTATACAATAAGCATAGATTTACACTTTCCAAATACCAGTATCAAATCCAATGCAATAACCAGGTGCTAACCTTCAGCATGGCTCGGCTCATGGCTACAAGCTTGTCTGTGGTATAGTACTGCCGGTGCAACAGTGGATGATTGGCCATCTTTCTTAGCTGCACCATCACATTACTGAGCTCTCGCTCTGAAAACACGCAGATGCAGGCAAGTTTATTTATATTCATCAATAGTTTCTTTTCTTTGTGCTGCTTTGGACCAGACAGAGAACTGATTATTACATTACCTACAATTTTATAGCATATGAATATGTACTTTTTGTGTTAATGTTTATGGAAAATATGCACATTGTATGTTAAACACATACTCTCTCCATTAACAGTGTTCTTGAGCCTACTGAAGAGACCATCATAGAGATGCTGCTGAGCATCACTCATGGGACACGTTTCAATCTTCTCTACCTTGGATGGTAGTTCTTTCAGCACCTACGGAATTACATAGATTACTTCTTAAAATGTTCAAATGCTTTAAGTGTTGGCAACAGCACCAGGTTATTATCCTAAACTCAGTTTTCAGCAGTCATTACCTCACTCTTGACTCGTCTCAAGATGAAGGGCTTCATGATGAGCTTGGCTTGGGCAATTCTTTCTTTATGGAAACTACTTTCTTCTTCTGATGATTTCTAACAGACAATGACATGATGAATATTGTGCATGACTGACAACTACTTAATTATTCAGACTAGCACACTAGTGCACACAAAGGCAAACCAACAGGAAAAACAGCAGAAAATAATAATGTAAATATGTATTTAATACATTAGTCGTTCCTCCTTTAATCATGAATCAGTTTTCAGATCCTTATGGTTTCAACCCAAAATGTCCTGGGTTGTCTTCAGATCCCCATTCTGTTCCCATTAACAAGAAAGCTGCAGTTTCGATGCCATTCACATGAAGAAAAATGTCGTCTCTCTCACGAAGCACAAAATGCCTTCGATGCCATGAGACAGATTACTTGTTCTCTAAAACTTTATGATTGCTAAACCCATTAAAAAAAAACAACAAAAAAAAAACCCCAAACTTCCCCTACCGTTGAGAACATCTTGGAAATCTGTGAAGTGCTGCTGGAGAACATGGAGGGCATAATAAAGTTGAGCAGAGATACGAGTTCCAGTAGGTTGTTTTGTAAAGGTGTTCCAGTGAGCAACAATCTCTGTTCAGCCTAGACAAGATACAAAAAAAAAAAAAAAATCAAATAACAGAATATGCAAGGTCTACACATAATATATCAAACTATATTCTATCTAAAAGTGAAATTCTTATGAAGAAAAATATTTAAAACACAAGTCATGTCAATTCATTATGCAATATCAAACTGCACTAACATTAATGGCCATGAGATGGCGGTAGCGTAGTGAGTTCATGTTCTTCAACATGTGACCCTCGTCAAACACAGCACACTGCAGCTCCAACTTGCGGAAAAGACTGCGGTCACTTTCATTGCCTATTGTTATGTTATATCTGCCAACAAAAAATAAATAAATAAATGAATAATAAAAATTTTTTACACAGCAATAAAACCAGACAGACAATTCTTCAACAATGCTGAGGTCATAAATAGTGTTTAATAAAGTTGATGTGATCACAATTTACTCCCCAAACTTACGTAGACACTATGACATTGAATTCCACTTGGTTGTTGAGAATATCATGACGGAGGTATTTACGGTCCTCTGCAGAGCCTATATAGTATGTATTAGAAAAGATGTAAATGTGAAACAATGCGATCACTGATTTTAAACACCACTGAAATACAAGGTCTTTTTATAAGCAGGGTCTAATTTTATTGCTTATTAAAGCATCAGAATATAGAATGACAGTAATTTACTCACCATAATAGACAAGGACCTTCAGGCTGGGACACCACAGCTCTAGCTCCCTTACCCAGTTATCTGCAGGGAGAGACACTGTTTACTTCAAAAGTGCTGATACACAGCTATTGCATGCAAGCTAATGCACTTGCTTTAAGGCAGCACAATATGGACAAAAATAACATCTTACAATTCTATTACAGCTGTGACATGCCTTGCAAATATTATATATATATATATATATGCAAGCACTTTATTTATTTATATTTAACCAGTGCCACAATTTATTAGTTTGTGACCTTTGTAATTGGACAGAAAAATGCATGTCCTGTTACACCAGCATGCAACATATGGCTTGTGTCACATTATTTTAACACTTTATTAGTATTTTTGTCTCTTGTCGGCATGAAGCGAGCATCATTGTTGCTCTGAAATGTACAGCTCACGATTTACTAAATATACAATTTGTCTTTATAATATACTTATTAATATATTAGGATTGATTTTAAAGTGCAAAAAGTAGTAAAATCTGTATATGTACTTTATTATTTTTTTGTATTAGCTTTGTTAGCAGTACAAGCTAAATGTACCAGCTACACACACCAGAGGCACCCCCATATACCTATATGTACAGTGTATATATATATATATCCATTTATATCTTCAAGTAAAACACATTAAATAACAGTCAGTGTGAAAATTAGATGTTTGATTTACAGTACATGATATGTGCCAGGCTTCTTATTAGCTATTAGCTAATTATTAGCACAAGCTAACTTTCCTAGCTGCATACACTCTCCAATGCTCAATTTTTTTCTTTGTAATGTCTATACATATTTAATTAAAGGCTGTATGACAGGACAATATGTATACACTTATAAATTTTTATTCAATTTTTTCCAAGTCATGCAGTAAATAGGAACTGAGTGCTGGTAGGAAGTAGCTGGTTGTGAGAAGGGGAGTGAAAAAATGTTGTACCACGAGCACCATTGATTAGTCTGAGGACTCAAGCCAATCATTTGGCTTTGTCGCCTTTACAGCATCAAATCTAATTCACATATAGCTGAGAAAATCTCAACTTTTACGTTGAGTGTCACAGCACTGTGTCACGCATGTGCATAGAAAACAAATGATTGCCACTCATGGTATATTGGTCTTACCCACTGTGGAAGAGGGTACAGTGATGAGGTGAGGGCCTTTAATCCCCTTCTGATAAAGATGAGCCAAAAACGAAATTGCCTGAATTGTCTTTCCTAAGCCCTGATGGAAAAAAAAAAAAGAGAAAAAAAAATGCATATAATACAGGGATTTTGCATCATTGCCTGAACACTTGTGGCATGTGATTTAATGATTTCCCAGTTTAAAAAAAAAATAATTTAAAAAAAATTCACAACTTATACAGTGTTATTCAAGCTCTCAACAAGTAGTAGGATGTAACCTTCATCCCATGGGTCTGCAATTTTAATTTTAGTAAAGCCAATAGAGACTTTAAATTTAACATCATGTCATTGAATGGATATGGATAACTAGTTTATACTTGCATGAAATTATAAACTATAGTAAACTCACAAACAAAAGAAATTATAAACTCACCATCTCATCAGCCAAGATTCCACTGAGATTATGCTGGTGTAAGAGGATAAGCCACTTCAAGCCTATCAGCTGATATGGCTGTAATTTCAACCTGAGTGAATGCAAAAGTAATTAACAATTACTCACGAACTAAATAAATGATTTCATATTACATTGAACAGTGTATCTGCAATAAATCTATTACTGTTAGAGAAACTCCGTTGCAATGCATCATGTTGTGGATGGTTAGCATTTTTTTCATGTCAGTAAACATGAATTTAACCCCGATTATACCTCGATACACGAAACATTTTCACCCTTAAAATTAAAAACACCCTGTGCATAGTGATTAAGTCTGTAGTCATGTATGAGGTTTGAATACCAATGTGCAAAATTATAGCATTAACTCCTCACTACTAACTCTCAATACAGCCCACAGTGTTGGAATCTTTTTAATTGATCATTTAATTGTCTACATATGTATCAGGGTTTGTTGCAGAAATCATGGAAGTCACATTTTAGTATTAGTGACCCCTGTCTACTGCATGCATAAAGGATACAAATTCAAATCAGACTATGTGATATCTTCATAAGAGGTAAGTAGTAAATATAAGCTCACTTGCTGTTGAGGGTGATTGGCTGTTTCATGGAGCCCATGCCGTTTTCTATGACCTTTGTTATGTCTTTGGTCATCTTCCTGGCTATGTTCTCACACTTGCTCATGAGCTGCTTCAGCACTTGCCTTTCCTTCAGCACACTTTTACAGCCATGCACCAACTCCATCGACAAACCATTACCTTTACAGAACTGCTCATTCTGGGGAGGAAAAAACCAAAAAAACACAGCAACAAAGTCAGACAAGCAAAGAATATGGACTGTCAAATGCCTATAGGTCAGCTTTTCCTCTTGAAATTCTGAACACATATTTGCCCTGTCCCAGTATATCTGATATATGGGAAAGAAAGAAAGCACTGTGAAACCTGAAGATTAAATGTAGTAATAAACAGAACTCAACTGCACTTTAGAGGAGAAACAAACATGTTTGACAACTGAGTGAACACAAGAAACCGTATGACATGCCAACCAACACTGTAAAGAATGGAAAAGAGTTTCAGGCAATAGATCAGGCAACACAATCTCTTACATAAACGCTTCTTAGAAAAACCCTTACCACATCTTTCCATGTGTTGAATGGTCTCAGTGAAATAATTTTCTGGGCTTTTTTCAACGAGCAGCCAGATATCAAAGTCAGTTCATCCAATGAAGCCTCCTGGAAAAACTGCAATATCTGCTCCTGGACCCTGGGATCAAAGCTATCGTCCTCACCTTCCAAGTCAAATTCATCGGAAAGGTCCTCGGCCTCACAATCCAGTTCCGAGTCATCAGAGTCTTTGTTTTGTTCTGGTTTGAACTTATCTGCTTTTGCTCTCTCAGGCTTATGACTGCCTGTTTTGCTTCCTCTTGAAGTTGATTTATTAGACGGGGGCTGTGGTCTTGAAGGAGATTTACTTGATACAGCTGATAGCCATCTTGTCAGACTTGAACAATTTGGCTTTTGGTTCCCATCTCCACTGCTCTTTTGGCTGCTCTTTGATGGTTTTGAATATGTTGAAGGTTTTGACATCTTCTCGATCTCTTTAGGGCTAGAGTCTACAGGGGTGAAAAGAAAAACAAAAGAAACAACAACTTTTCACATATCAAATGCTCAAAATTTTAATTGTGACTCAATAATTCTGAGGATAACGGAAGAACCAACATTTTAAGGCTGTAACAATATGGCGCACTATAATGTATTGTTTGACACAAGGGTCTCATTTTGAAACATCCGGGTATCAAATACACACTCAAAAGTCTGCATAATGAAGTAGAATATTAATAATAAAATACTGCTTATTACATGAGGTGTAATAAAATTACTTAAGCCCACACTTGCTCTTATGAAAAAGCAACTTCCTGGATATCTTGAATCAGGAAAGGCAACAGGGGCTTAAAAAAAACAACAACAAAAAACAAACATGCTTCCTCTAAACATACTATCAGGTAAGTGGCAAGTGTGTTAGCATATTAGCTTGTGAAAAACAGCAGTGGCTACAGTCAGCAGCAAGCAGGAACTGGAAGATGCCCCCAAATCCTTAAGGTCTGGTGTACAGGAGCACTTTGGCTTCTGGAAAAGTTACGACTCTGTAGTCCACTCATTGGTTGTCAATGTCGCAGTGTGTTAACTCTTCCAAATAAGTACCATACACTGTTGCTAATATCACATGTAAGCTGCATTCAGGCAATTTTTCCTACAGTCGGTCATTCTAGCCTCAAATATTGTACTTTTATAATGTTGAATGTTTTTAAGAAAACATAAACCTAAGACACATTCAGGCAATGCTTGTTTTTGCAAAAATTTATTGCATCAGGACACTGCCATATTGTTTTGAATCAAATTTTGAATTTTTTTGCATCGTAACAATCCAAACCGACATAGTCCAGAAATATTGGAACCTCACCCGATTCTGATGAAAACATGAGCAATGATCCCAAGGCATTTTCAAAATCCCACTCATGCTCGCTCAGAACTTCTCTCAGTACCTGTAAAACACCACTCATCATACACAGCTCATGCACAAGCATAGATTTTTCCACTGCCTTCTGAAGCAACAATTTTAACCCACCACTTTATCCATTTTGGGAAATTTCTTTTTTAGTTTGTGCACCAAAGCATCTTGCTTTTCTCTGCTTGGCTCATGGTTTTCCTCTTCAGACCCTGGCTCAGAATCTGGCTCCTAAACGAAAACAGAAACTGAGTCGGCACACACATCTGCAGATCTCGGTTATTTATTTATTATTTATTCAAAAATCATCGCCCCAAAAAAGTTTTTTAAAAATAAAAACCACACACTTTAAGCAAAGCTTACCACGGTTTTCCGCCGCTTCTTTGGATGCGTCTCAGCATAATCACCGTGTCCTGCGCCGGCTTTTGTCTTGGATAAATCTGTCAAATATCAGTAACACCAGCCATAATATCAGCTTTACAATATTAGTATTATTTGTATTTTTGTCAGTCTACTTCAACACTGTTACATGAAGAATGTATTTAGATCAGCATTCACACCATTCAGCTGTAACCAACATCAGAGCCAGCTGATGTAAATTCTTATCTAATTAATACATTAAGCGTATACCTTTATCTTTGTAGGCCACCAAACAATATGCTACAGCTCCCTCCAGTGTGCTGGTACTCTCAATCACCTGTTAAATTCCAAACAATGTTTTACAAAGATTAATAGTCATGTCATTGTTCCAAATTTGCTAACTGAATGCTAAAACTGTCTAGTCCTGGGCCATTTCAACAAGTCCAGCTTAGTTGTAATAAAATTATTTTTCACTTTTTGATACAGAAATTTTAAATGGAAAAGTTTGAATCTTCAAAATTTAGTTGAATTTATGCTGCCAGAACGTACAATAAGACCAGTTACACCACAGCATGACTGGATGATCAAATCTGATTGGTCAGAAGGTGTGCACGGTTTTCGTAGAATGGCACGGCTCTGAAAATAGTTCCGGCTGTAACATGAACGATAAGTTAATATTAATGTGCTTATTCAAATACACCATAGCTTCTATAATAACACCTCATACACAGGGACTTGTACCGCAGACGCTTCACATAATCTAATAATAAGATTAGGTTTTTATTTTTAAAAAAATGTGTTGGTTTTTAACCTATAATATAAAACCAATAATCATTGATGTGATGACTTTTTTGTTAGCAGATACAGTGGGTATAGAAAAGAATTCCTCCCCCCCTTAAAATAATCATATTTTGTTGCTTTTCAGACTGAAATGAAGACGGACACAGTTTTTGTTTTATCCAGCTGTATTTACTCAGTGCAAGTGAAAGATATAACACCAACGTGGGAAATTTTTTTTTTTTAAATTAAAAAAACAAATCACTTAGTGGGAAAAAGGATCATCCCCTGGTGTCAGTATTTTGTTGAACCACCTTTTGCTTTAATTACAGCCTTTAGTCTGTTGGGATATGTCTCTACTAACTTTGCAGATCTAGACTTTGCAATATTTGCCCACTCTTCTTTTCATCCAGTTTGGAGTGATGTCCTGATCCAGGGAGGGTCTGTGTTGTACCAAATACCTTCCACTTCTTAATAATAGACTTCACTGTGCTTCTAGGCATTGATAAAGCCTTTGAAATTTTTTTGTATCCGTCCACAACTTTATCCCGGAGATCTTCTGACAGTGCCTTGCCACCCATAGTTGATTGTTTGCTTCAGTTGCACTACCAAAGACTGAAAAATGCTCCAGGAAAGCTCTTTTCATGCTGAGCTAATCAAAATGACCACAGCTGATCACAGTTGAAAGGCAAATGGCTTTGTGTGCCATTGAGAAGGTGATTAGCTACACCTGATTGAGTTTACAAGTCATTTTAGGAGGGGGGTGAATCTTTTTCCAACTCAGTGATTGTTTTTTTTTTTTTTTTCCCCTGACATGTTGGTGTTATATCTTTCACTTGTATGTTATTAGTTGCACTGAGTAAATACAGCTGGATAAAACAAAAACTGTGTCCGTCTTCATTTCAGGCTGAAAAAGCAACAAAATGTGATTCTTTTAAAGGGGGGTGCTTCTTTTCTATACCCACTGTATTTATGGAAGGTGTCATGGTTGTACATGCTGTTCAACAGTCATGGTGTTTTTGAGAATATTGTCAGAACAGGAAAGCCTTCAGGACAGAGGAGTTTATGTTTTCCAGTTTCTCTATAAAATGATGCAAGAGAGACAGAGAGAGACACAGGCTGGTGAGAGAACTGTTCATCATGGCTATGCCATAAGTGAGTACAGGAACCAACTTGTGTCTTGGATGTTACAGAACATTAAATCTAACTAAACTGTTACAATGCATGACATTTCATACATTAATAAATTAAACACTGGCAAATTTCTGTGGTAAGCAGAACACTCCAGAACAGAGATCAGGAACCTTTTCAGCTGGCAGAGCCATAAAAGGCCAAAAAAACCCAACAACATAAAAAAACGACGATTGTATTAACCGTTCTGCTGAAATGAAACTTCCAGACTAGCCACTAGTTCACAGTCACAGCATAAAAACAAGTTGCTTGTGGTGGTGCTACTTGTTTGTGTCCTATTAGGAATAAACCATTGTGGCTCTTGTACACAAACAAGTGAACATGATATCCCTATGTCCAAGCTAAAATCTAAACAATGGAGCTATGGGAAGTCTTTCAGCAGGTAAGATGGATATCTTGTGCTCTTCCATTCTCCCTTTCAAACTTAACACACTTGTGCAGCACACCTGAAACTAATCTTTAGCCTCCTACAATCCACATTTCAGTGGAACGATGAGAACTTTTGGTGAGGTGACAACCTTGATGAGCAACATGTTGATGCTAATGTCTTACTAGTAGAACGGGGATGTGATGAGGGATGATCGTGTTTCTCTTCCCAGCATAGGTCTGCTGAAGAAGTACGCCCACCAACCTTAATCAACCCATTGGAATGGATTATAACGTCTTTGTGTAGAAACTGTGTTTCAGCATCTCTCTTACCCTGGGAAATACTTATTTGCAAACAACCACCACTTTGACTGTAACTATATCCCACCACTTGAGATCTTCAGAGATCCTTGTCAAATCCTATTTTTGTGCAGTCCACATAACTGAATCAGGTAATACCAAGTGCAAAGAATACTATACCACAAAGTCCAACAAAAATGTCTTTTTTCAAAAATTGAGTTAGTAACAAAAATGCAGTTACCTCCAGCAATTCACTTCTGTTCCTCTGAGGGAACATTTCCAGGAGCTTGGCCAGTTTCTCTTCCATCTCGAGATTTGTCTGCTTTTCACACTCTGTGGCATTCCTTGCTGATGATTGTATTGTAGGAACCCTGAATGGCAAGCTAATTTTAGTCACTTTCAAAACAGACAAAACGAAAACTGATTTGATTTTGGACATATGCGATAAAAACATCTGATGTATTAGCAAAATGATTTCTGTAGAAATTGTAATAAACACAGCACTGTTTCTTTTCATAAGTGGCCCACATACAAGACAAATGAAGTTTATAATCATTTTGTCAATCCCATTACCAAAACAGATTACAGCGACAAATTCAAATCATGTGGTGAATTCAGCTGACTGCATACAGTAGCTCTGAAAACAAACTGTGTAAGAAGTCGATAGACTAGGCAATGAGGTAATTACTTAAATTACATAGGCGATCATATTCGACTTAATCTGTTATTTTACACACATTCTCAAGTTAAATAATAAAATACACTGTAGGACATATTAAACCTAACATGCATGATATCCACAGGGGGGGGGGGGGGGCATACTATGTAAAGCGCTTTGAGTGTAATTTTCGTTCATTTAATTTAACTACATGTTTTTGTTGTTTGCCGCCGTTGGTGTTAGCTGATGTTAGATGTCTTTGAAGAAGTTTTACTCAACACTCAATGCTCAAGCATACTACTACTTCTGGATTCTGTGCACATGCACTCTGGCAAACAAAACAAACAAAAAACTATGAAAAGTGAAACATAAAATAAATAATAAATAAATAAATAAATAAATAACCCTCCCTCATGTGCTGCAGCTTTGCTTAAGATTGTGTTAAGGCAAATGAATCAGTTACATTTGATATTTTTGACCCAATCTGCATTTGTTTTTACCACAGTA
This sequence comes from Cranoglanis bouderius, assembly GCA_023630585.1. Taxonomy (NCBI): domain Eukaryota; kingdom Metazoa; phylum Chordata; class Actinopteri; order Siluriformes; family Cranoglanididae; genus Cranoglanis; species Cranoglanis bouderius. Next base: position 5,038,330 of record CM042556.1, on the reverse strand, counting down.
GAAACAGGATTTTAAAATCCCAACTGTTTTCTCACTTTAAGTGTACCATAACTACCTCCCACCACTACATAGTGTCCAAAACTATACAGTTATGATGCTTTATTATCAGAAATATTTCACTAGTGTGTGTGTGTGTGTGTGTGTGAGACAGACCCAAATCTCAAAGATGTGTTTGCATGGGAATGAAGAAGCCCTTCTCCCTGTGCGAGGGGACTTCACAGTCCTCGACTCGTGTTGAAAGAAAAAGGGGGGAAAATATAAATAATGGGACTTTGGGAAAAGGTTTCCCATAAACTTTCTGAAGTTGCTCTTTAGGAGTTTTGACTCTTACTTTGTTTTTCCCCCCATAACATTTTAAGAATTGTCAAGCTTGTCCAGGTGTGGAATTGAACACCTTTAAATTCCTAGTGGTCTGAATGAATGAATACATACATACATACATACATACATACATACATATATATATACACATATATATATATATATATGCTATACTGCTGGCTGAATTGATTTTGGTCCAAGTGATCTGGACATGCAAGATGCTCAGCATTTAGTTGCGTCACTAGAATGCAAAATCTACCATCTTGAATTCTGACAAAAAAGTGTTCAAGTTTTCAGAGGAATTGGTTAGCGAGGAAAAACAATGAACGTTGTGCTTTTTGTCTGTTGTTACTATATACGTTTTATATATATATATATATATATATATATATATATATATATATATATATATATATATATATATAAAACGCGTCACGTTTGGTTTATCGCATTGTACATGATATTACTGCCAACCTATTTACAACGGCGTAGCACGTTACATCAACTCACCTTGCCTTCTTGCAGGCCTCATCATCAGAGGACACATCATCCAGTGCATGGCGTGGGATTTTCCCTCTTCCTCGTCTGCCATCCGCCTTCACTCGGCGTTCTGCGGATACAGACAGAAATAAAGGCTTATTCCACAATACTGTGCTGTAATATCACAATAAAGTGATCACGTGCATCGTTAAGAACAGTCGCTGCTAGCTGCGCAGATGCTAACAGTCAGCTACACAACTAAGTGTAAGGTGTGATGTGTGATTTTCTGTCCGCTATCTCCATCACCGTCACTGTAAACCCTTACCTGGGTAATTCTCTTTATCCGAGGTACATTTATTCACCAGTCTGCGCGGCTCTGGTTTGGGTGAACTGACCGACGAGACATTTTCAACCGTCGTCTCTTTCTGATAACGGAACCTCTCAAGGTTGAACAAACTCATCGCTATATTCGCGACTACTAAGCTAGACGGCAGGGAAGCTTCAACACAGATTTAGCCGGGTAAATAATACCACTCTGGCGTTCGTTGGAGGAAGTAAAACACTTCAGGGTTTCTACTAAAATACGAAGTTTGTCACTGGTGCCTTATGCATGCCCATAAAAAAAACACAAGAGACAAAACTGAATATTAAACAAGCCGCAATATCTCCCCGGTGTAAAATTCAACAGTCCAAGAAAAAAAAATTTACCCGGCAGCATCAGTGTAGTTATTTCCCGCCACTAGTAAGCCTGCGTCATTTCCTCATCACGTCTCACGAGCCAATAGAAACAACGACCTCAGTCAGAGCCTGATTCCAGACCAGAGGAGCGTGACTCCCGTGAAGGTTGCCAGATTGTAAAGAAAAAGTGAAACGCTTATGTAAAAGGATACAGTTAAAGCTGCAGTATCGAAATTTTTTGGTTAAAATGAACAAAAATCAATTATTAAGCAAGCACATTAAAAAAATCAGTGTTCAAAACTGTCTCCTTACCTTACCACGATTCGCAACGGTAATCTTATAATAATGATTTATAATTTGAGTGGTTACGTCACGTCCGTAAACAGAAAGAAGAAGACCCGGCTACTATATCGCGTGTGTCGGGGCTGAGGATGGTGGACTGTTTGATCTTACAACAGCTGCTTAGAATTTAAACTTGTCATCTAGATGGCTGCTTTAATCTGGATAATTCTAAACGTAATCATCGTTGACATCTGGGGAATCAGCTGTTGTCAAAACCAAGAAACCTCGAACTGCGGAGAGCCTGCAGTCAAAAAGGGAAAGCGACAGAGCCCGTGCTAAAACGAGAATAAATATCGGTATGTCTTTTGAGAGGTGGTGAAAACTCCAGAGATCTGAAGGGATTGAAGACTCTCCCCCTCTCCCCTTCTGTCGAGCTACACATGATACTCCTGAGATGCCAGTGATCCTGACCCCTTCTGCTCTCTGGACCTGCCTGATCCATCCTGATGCCCTACTTCTGGTTGGAGTTCTCATCAATTGGAAGTCACATGCTGCTGCTGAGGATGGCCCCACACGGTGCAGCCTAAAGATCATTGAGATTACTGAGGATGTTACCACTTAAAAACCATAAAGATGGCTTTGGACCTCAATTCATATGAACAGTTATGCTATGATGGCTTTAGGACTGCAATTACCACAAACAGTTTGGCACTCATGTCTCCATCAGTGAACAGTGGTGAAGTTCAACAAAACAGTCTTGATATAAAAACTGTAATGAATTTTCATGGTTACACAACTGCACTATTTGACCATGTAGTATTGGCACATTTATAGAAGGGATTTATTAATTTATAATTGCACTATCCGGTGTCACCCAGATGAGGATGGGTTCCCTTTTGAGTCTGGTTCCTCTCAAGGTTTCTTCCTCATATCGTCCCAGGGAGTTTTTCCTTGCCACCATCGCCTCTGGCTGCTCATTGGGGATAAATTCATAAATTTAAAATCTATGTCCTGAATTTATATATTTCTGTAAAGCTGCTTTGGGACAATGTCCATTGTTAAAAGCGCTATACAAATAAACTGAACTTGAACTTGAACTTGATGCAGAGATTTTCCTGCTGAACAGGTAAGACATTTCAGTGGCTCAACAGGTAGCTAGCTAACATTAGCCCACTTGTTTGCTTGATTCAGCTAGGTATTGGGTTTCCTATGTGTTTGTTTGTTTGTTTGCTTGTTTGTCAGTGTGATAAATTGCACTTATTTTCTGCTAGCTATGAGAGAGCAACTCAGCTCTACTCCAAGAAAACCGTATCCGCCGCCACCTCCATTGTCGAGAATTGGAGCTAATATGCAACCCATATGTATACTTCAAACCATCAGATTCATCTGTGCAGAGGAGCAGTGTCGAAGCACAACCCACGTTAAAAAAAAAAAAAAAAAAAAAAAAAACCTCAGCGAGTTGCAGTTTTATGTTTCAAACAGAGATGGCGATAGCGAGGCAAAAGTTCAGTACTGCAGCTTTAAAGGTATTATATATTAATGTATACGTTCATAAAATCCTTTTGAATGCTAAATAATTTACAGCATTTAACTGCTGTAAGGTTAGCGTTTTGTGCCATGGTAAATTAATTTATATTTATTGTTTTCATTCATACAACATCAGTTACCACTTTAACACAGTGCCCATCGCAAGGCAAGATTTAACCCTAAATTGGATACTAGTCTATCGCAAGACACACACACACACACACACACACACACACACACACACACACACACACACACACACACACACACACACACACACACATTCACACCAACCATCAATTTATGCTGCATTATACAATAGTTAGTGTCAGTCCACTAATATGATTGGTTGGGTGATTTCACTGTGTGTATCACTCCGCTCGTCTGTGCTCGCTGCATAAAATTCCACTTCCTAGTTCGAAACAGTTACTACAGTATTGTTAGTGGCATCATCAGCAGACATGGCATATGATAATTTTCAGCAATATAACTTTTGACTTAAAATATGAAAGATTGTCATTTGACGAAACAGAAGAATTGACGCCAATTTCACCGGAAGCACCTTTAATACTAATAGCTAGCTAGTGAGCTATAAAGTGAGTTTGGCTTCTTCATGATCTATTTCTGCTAGCGGAGCAAAAATAAACAGAACATTTGGCCATATTATGGCCATATTATGTCTAAAATGCCACTTACTTGATATTAATTTCTTGTTTATAGAGCTCATTTTTTAAAAGCAATATTTACCTATGGCACGTGACTGTGGCAAATCACAGCTGTGCTGATATTCAGTATAACCGCACTCTTACTTATATGCTATTGCTTAATTCAACTACAGGTTGTAACTTGTAATTCCTGACCTCTGAGCAGGAAAAAAAAAAGAAACAAACAACAACAACAAAAAACCCACCCCCTTCAACTCAGAATTCTTACTCTGGAACTTTAGATGTTCTCCTCTACTTCATTTCTGGGAGGTAGGAGGAAACTGGAGAACCCAGAGAAAACCCATGTGAACAAAACCCAAGAGAACACTCAGGATTGCACAGGGGACCATGGAGCTGTGAGGTGACAATAAAAGGGGAAATCATTTCACTTTTAGTAACTTTTTAAGGTACTCAACTTAATTTTTGATAACTCTACTTTCGCATTGAATTTAATTAATAAAATCTTATAATTAGTAGGATTTAATTTCTAAAACAATGTAAAAAAACAACAACATGTAAATCCATTGGATTCAATATCAAATGATTGTTTGAATGGCACTGAAAGGGTTGACAACGTCCATGTGACAAAATGTTTAATATAAGCCTTTAGTATAAGTGATAGGATATACAGTGGGGGGGAAAAAGTATTTGATCCCCTGCTGATTTTGTACGTTTGCCCACTGACAAAGAAATGATCAGACTATAATTTTAATGGTAGGTGTATTTTAACAGTGAGAGACAGAATAACAACAAAAAAATCCAGAAAAACGCATTTCAAAAAAGTTATAAATTGATTTGCATTTTAATGAGGGAAATAAGTATTTGATCCCCTATCAATCAGCAAGATTTCTGGCTCGCAGGTGTCTTTTACACAGGTAATGAGCTGAGATTAGGAGCACTCTCTTAAAGGGAGTGCTCCTAATCTCAGTTTGTTACCTGTAAAAAGACACCTGTCCACAGAAGCAATCAATCAATCAGATTCCAAACTCTCCACCATGGCCAAGACCAAAGAGCTGTCCAAGGATGTCAGGGACAAGATTGTAGACCTACAAAAGGCTGGAATGGGCTACAAGACCATCGCCAAGCATCTTGGTGAGAAGGTGACAACAGTTGGTGCGATTATTCGCAAATGGAAGAAACTGTCAGTCTCCCTCAGTCTGGGGCTCCATGCAAGATCTCACCTCATGGAGTTTCAATGATCATGAGAACGGTGAGGAATCAGTCCTGAACTACACAGGAGGATCTTGTTAATGATCTCAAGGCAACTGGGACCATAGTCACAAAGAAAACAATTGGTAACACACTACGCCGTGAAGGACTGAAATCCTGCAGCGCCCGCAAGGTCCCACTGCTCAAGAAAGCACATGTACAGGCCCATCTGAAGTTTGCCTGAATGATTCAGAGGAGAACTGGGTGAAAGTGTTGTGGTCAGATGAGACCAAAATTGAGCTCTTTGGCATCAACTCAACTCGCCGTGTTTGGAGGAGGAGGAATGCTGCCTATGAGACCAAGTCATAACACCATCCCCACCGTCAAACTTGGAGGTGGGAACATTATGCTTTGGGGGTGTTTTTCTCCTAAGGGGACAGGACAACTGCACTGCATTAAAGGGACGATGGACGGGGCCATGTACTGTCAAATCTTGAGTGAGAACCTCCTTCCCTCAGCCAGGGCACTGAAAATGACCTTAATGACTTGGAGAGGATCTGCAAAGAGGAGTGGGACAAAACCCTCCTGAGATGTGTGCAAACCTGGTGTCCAACTACAAGAAATGTCTGACCTCTGTGATTGTCAACAAGGGTTTTGCCACCAAGTACTAAGTCGAAGGGGTCAAATACTTATTTCCCTCATTAAAATGCATATCAATTTCTAACTTTTTTGAAATGCGTTTTTCTGGATTTTTTTGTTGTTATTCTGTCTCTCACTGTTAAAATACACCTACCATTAAAATTATAGTCTAATCATTTCTTTGTCAGTGGTCAAACGTAGAAAATCAGCAGGGGATCAAATACTTGTTTCCCCCACTGTAGGTGCCTGAGATAGGTCAATACTGATCAGGATAAAGCAGTTACTGAACTGATATCCCACTTCAAAGGTAAGTCAAATGCAGCATTAGAGTTGCCAATCCATCTACTCGCATGTTTTGGGAGGTGGGAGGAAACTGAGAGAACCCAGAGAAAACCCACAAAAACAAAACCCAGGAGCACATACACACAAACTCCACACAGACAGTAACCTGAGATCAGGACTGAACAGGGGATGATGACACACTACCATTTTCCATATTAATTGTTTGATGGTCAAAATTATTTAAACAAGTAGAGATATATGTAGGTCTACTCCCTACTCCCTACTCCCTAAAGAATTTGGAATCTAAGGAACACTATGTCCAAAAGTATGTGGACATCTGACCATCACACCCATATGTGGGCCTTCCCCAAACTGTTGCCACAAAGTTGTAAGCACACAGTTGTCTAGGATATCTTTGTATGCTGTATCATTAGATTTCCCTTCACTGGAAGAGGCCCAAACCTGTTCTGGTATGATAATTCCCCTGTGCACAAAGTGAGGTCCATAGAGACATGGTTTGCCAAGCTTGGTGTGGAAGAACTCAAGTGGCCTGCATAGAGCCCTAACCTCAACTCCACTGAGCACTTTTGTGATTAACTGGTTTGCCGACTGTGTGCCAGGCCTCCTTGCCCAACATCAGTTCCCGACCTCACTAATGCCCTTGTGGCTGAATGGGCAAATACCCACAGCCAAATTCCAAAATCTAGTGGAAAGCTTTCACAAAAGAGTGGAGGTTATTATAATAGCAAAGGGGGACTAAATCTGGAATGGGATGTTCAACAAGCATATATGGTCAGGTGTCCACATACTTTTGCCCATATAGTGTATATATGGAAACATACCACAATGCAAATCTTAAAACTTTTATTTTTAATTGAAAAAAGTTAGATTTTTTCAGACAAATATATTAACCAATCTCACTCACTTTCAGTAACTGCTTTATCCTGATCTGTATTGACTGATCCTGATCATTATCTTGGCACATCGTTTAGAGCACTAGATGATGAGCCAAACGAATCAAATCAAACTTTCAAATTTCAAGTAAAAACAGAAATGGTTAAAGAAACACCAACACCAATTTGCAATGGCCATAAGAATATAAAGTAGCTTAAAATGTTCTGCATGGACTAGTGGGCCAAGATTCCTCTGCAAGTGTCTCCAGCCTTGTTAGAGATAAAAGGAAGAGAATTATTGCTGTTATTCTATCCAAGGCAGGTGTCACATAATATTAATTGTAAGGGTACCGATAATTTTGAAAGCAGTGTTTTAGAAAAAAAATGCACTACTTAAAAACTTTGTGGATTTTTTTTTTATTAGGCTGGAACAATGTACATTTGAATTCTGTCCAAGAAAATCATGTTAAAGCTACAATGTAATTTGGAGCCAACACATATTAGGACTAACTGGAAGGGTGTGTTTGGTGGTGACTGGTGCACTCACACCTTTGGGAAGGGTGATGTAGAACCTGGGGAAAGTGCACACTGACACTATGGTAGCAGCTGGACAGACTTCCTGGTAATTCCTGGTAGAGTAGCATGTCAAGGACGGAGCTGTGTGTCCAGCCTGCCTATAAGCCATGGTGATGACATCCCCCATCCAGTGGGACTGCCTCTGACTGCTTAGACAATTGAGCATCTTGCACCTTACCTCTATGACTGATTGACAGTTGGTCTCAGGCCCAGCAGGCCATTGCCCGGTCTAGTGGCTCAGTGCTTAAGGCTCTGGGTTACTGATCAGAAGGTTAGGGATTCAAGCCCCAACACCACCAGCTGCCACTGTCAGGCCCTTGAGAAAGGCCCTTAACCCTCTCTGCTCCAGGGGTGCTGTATCATGGCTGACCTTGACAGGCTGGGTTATGCAAAGAAACATTTTTTGCTGTACTGCTGTACTGTACATGCCAGAGCCATATCACCCTGCAGTTCTTGCCTGGTTTCCCACTGAATCAAAGCAGGGTTGAGCCTGGCCAGTACCTGGATGGGAGACCTCCTAGGGAAAACTAAGGTTGCTGCTGGAAGTGGTATTAGGGAGGCCAGTAGGTGGTGCTCTCCCTGTGGTCTGTGTGGGTCCTAATGCCCCAGTATAGTGATGGGGACACTATACTGTAAAAAGAGCACCATCTTTCAGATGAGATGTTAAACCGAGGTCCTGACTCTCTGTGGTCAGTAAAAATCCCAAATTGCCCGATTGGCCTTTGTTTATCATGGCCCCCTAATAATCTCCATCCCTGAATTGGCTATATCTCTCCTCTCCACCAATAGCTGGTGTGTGGTGGGCGTTCTGGCGCACTATGGCTGCCGTCGCATCATCCAGGTGGATGCTACACGCTGGTGGTGGTTGAGGAGATTTCCCCTCCATACTATGTAAAGCGCTTTGAGTGTCTAGAAAAGCGTTATATAAATGTAACAAATTATTATTATTATTACTATAATTAATTAAAATAAAAATTGTAGTCTCCGGTACAATTTGTGCAGTTTTATAAGGAAATGAGCTGGTAAGTTTTACTGAGCATCTTGCAGAACCAGCCACAGTTCTTCTGGAGACTTTGACTTTCGCACTCGCTTCTTATTTTTGCAGCAAAACCCAGCAGACTTTATTGTGTTTTTTGTCTGAAAAGTGGTCTCTTACGTAATATGCTACTTTCTTTAATGACATACAAACATTTTTCTGTATTTAATTTAATACAGATAATTTTACATTTAATTTTGTGCTAGAAAACTAATGTTTGGAATCTAAAATATTTTTTGTACTGACTTGATAACGTAGAAGTCATAAAATAAAAAATCTACAACAAAATTTGAACTATATATATATATATATATATATATATATATATATATATATATATATATATATATATATATATATATATATATATATATAGTGTATATAGTGTATACCTATATATACAGTACTGTGCAAAAGTTTTACGCACCCTAATTTTTTAGTACAAACTTTGTTATAGATTTTTTATTTTATGACTTCTGCATTATCAAGTCAGTACTTTCTTCTTTTTGATCCATTCCTTGGTGGATTTGCTAGTGTGCTTAGGATCATTATGCTGTTGAAAGGTCCACTTTCGGTTTTACTTCAACTTTTGGACAGATGACCTCACATTATCTTCAGGCACTCTTTGATATGATGCAGAATTCATATTTGAATCAATGAATGCAAGCTGTCCAGTCCCTGAGGCAGCGAAGCAACCCCAAACAATAACATTTCACCACCATGCTTCACAGTTGGTATGAGGTGCTTCTCCTGAAAAGCTGTCTTTAGTCAGCGCCAAACATGTCTGTTGTTACTGTGGCCAAACAACTCTATCTTTGATTCATCTGTCCAGAGCACATTATTCCAAAATGCCTATGCTCATTGGCAAACTGTAATCTGGCTCTAATGTTCTTTTTAGACAGTACAGGCTTTTTCCTGGCATGCCTCCCATGCAGGTCAAATTTTTGCCTGCATTTGTATCTCTTTCTGATTGTAGAAGCTTGGACTTTGACACCAACAGTTGCAAGACTAAATTAAAAAAAATTATCCTGTGATGAAATGGTGGGGTTCTTGCAGACTTCTTTTTGCGTCAGACGGTCTGCTCTTGGGCTGAATTTGCTGGGATGGCCCGTCCTGGACTAATTGGCAGACTTTTAAAATCTCTGCTACTTGTATATGATTTTCCTTACAGTGGAATTATGTATTTCAAATCATTTGGAGATCTTCTTAAATCTTAATGATGACACCACACACCTCAGTAACAAAGGGAACACCAGACACTAGATGTGAGAGGTTTAAATAAGACAGGTTCCACCTGCACTCCCTAAGCAAGTTCTAATCACTGGCACCCAATCTTGAACACCTGATTCTAATTTTATAGATTTGAAGGTGTGATAAATGTATGGGTGTACTTACTTTTTCCATGTGACTGATCTGTTGGGTTTTTTTTGGTTAATTTAAATAGTGAAAATTACTACAAAATGTCAATTTTATCAGGGGGTTATTCAATACGGCTCCACAAATAAAAACCTGGATGCCTAACAGGATAATATTTGTTAATGTTATGGTTCAGTTACAAATTATAATAGATTATTTTTTATCATAGTTTGTAATATTGTTGTGTAAATGAGAAAGCCATTCAAATATTTAGAAACACCTATAAAAAAAAAAAAAAAAAAAAAAAAAAAAAACTGCTTCACCTCCCAAAGAAAATGTCCCCATTAAGAAATTTAATTGACAACCCCCTCTAAAGTACATACAAGGCATGTAAAACAGGGAAAATGGTGCCCAGTAAAATGGATTGCTTTGGATTTGCCACTGTGTTGGCAATATATAAAAGATGGCAGATTTGAAAGTTGCTAAATTGCTCTAGAATGTCATTCTTCAAAATATTATGCATTATGTGTTTGTATGAGTAATATTCTCAATATGCCCACAATCTCCTGACATGTCTATTTTTATGACACAGGAGGACCAGTTAAGGAAAGCTTGTCCATCTATCATTTGCTCCAAAAACTTACCAATTTTGCTACTGAATTGTGCTATAATTCCTTTGCATTGCAAATCTGAACCGTGTCATCCATGTGCCTTCAACAACATTCGCATTCACAAAACTTAAGGTGATAAGATTAACTTTACCTTCTGTGGATGGATTAAAGCTATCATTGTCACTAGGTCCAGTTTTTAATTGCTATTACTAGTTTGGAAACATAAGTATATGCAGAGGAAAGAGGGAAAAGTAGTAGTGTGTCCACTAGGTGACACACTTTCATTCTAAAGTCCTGATTGGGACACTTTGCTTTAGACTGCCTGTCCATCAGATCTGTTCTAAGATATGAGGAATAAGTTTTCTATTTCAGTGCTTGGACACCTTGGACTCATTGCTGTCAAGCTGGCAAGCAGTGTTTTTTTTTTTTTTTTTTTTTTTTTTTTTTTTTTTAATATTAATTATGTTTAATGTGGAATTATTCTTTCAGTAGAAGTAATCAGTCAAACTCATCTGAGGTACCATGAAATGTTAATCCTGTTATTATTTGATTTATTTGCCATGTTCTGTAGTTAATCATCGTTAGCTTGTCTGTGCCAGTTATTATCAACCTTATAACCTTAATAATAATAGTTTTAGAAAATCTTATTCTTAAACATGGCTGTGTATGGCAAAAATACTGATTACTAATAACAGGCTGCCCTGATATTTACATATTTAGATAAAAGAGGGTCTATTTAAATGAGGTGCTTGTTATGGAATAAGTGCCACAGTGTAAAATTCAGATAACAACAACTTAAATGTGTATGAAAGCAGTGATTTGCAAGGTTTATAAGCAAGTTGTTTTTTGGAGCATATTTGTTCCTAACTGCATGCACCCAGTTCACTGCATCTCCTGATTAATTAAATACTATTATACTGTATATTAAATGCTGTTCACCATTTATGCAATTAATAATTAAAAAAAACAAAAACAAAACAAAATAGAAACCCTCTTTCTGTCATTCCAGAAACAACCTTAAGATCCACCAGTTCTCACCTCTTAGGATATTCTTGATTTCTCTGTTAGCCCCTAGTATCTTATTCTTGCCTGTTTTTCTGTTGTCTTTGACTTGTATCCTTGTCGTCTTTTTAGTCTTGTATCCTTATTGCCCAGGTGTCTTATTTAAGTTTGCTTTTAGACTCAATTCCAGATTTACTAGTTTATCCTTGAAACCTATGTTTACTAAGTCTCCTGTTAAAATTTGTTAATCAATACTCGTTGTTTTAGCTAAACACTAGTTAGATGTGTGAGCCTGGGTCCATGAACCCCAGATAACCACCAGGGCTGCTATCATACAGCCATTTTTCTCTGGAACCTTCTTGCTGAGCCTGTGCAGTTCCAAATTACAAGCAGCTCTGACAGTTATCTGGGGTTCACAAAACCACAGTTACATAACTAGTATCCTCTGTCACCCCTAATAACCACTCAGTTGTAGTGAGACTCTCCTGTATAACATACAGTGCCCTCCACTAATATTGGCAAATATGAGCAAAGAAGGCTGTGAAAAATTGTCTTTATTATTTAACCTTTTGATCTTTCGTATAATAACAATAGGTAAGACCAAGGAATATAGCTGTGATGTGCAGCAAAAGGTTGTTGAGCTTCACAAAATGGGAAGTGTCATTAGGAGCAGGACTTACCTAGAACTATGCTAAAATGTGCTCAGTGATGACCGCTGTACAACACTTGGGTGGGTGGGGGGGTGCTGGGGGTACAATGTAGGAGCACTGTGTAGGGCCTGCCCAACAAGGTGGATGATGGGTACTCAGATGACCAACAGGTCTCATGACATGAGGTGCCTTAAGCTTGAGCATGGCAAGTCATTTGCATGTGTTGAAATACACTGTAAAACCTAATGTTGTCTTTACTTAAACAATCAAGTAACCATGACTAAACATTCCTTAAAATGTTGCGTTTTGGATCCATAAATAAAAAATCTCAATTTGTTTAACTTATTTACCTACAAAATACATAAACTTAAGATTTCAAGTGTTATGAACTCAAAATCATGATTTATTAAAATAGCTCACTTTGGTATTTCTTTGATGTGATTGGCCATGCATGGAGGTCCACCTGGCAGCAAGAGAACTACTGCACTGATTAGTAGATAAGTGCCAAAGGTGGTCCTCTTCGTCTTTTGCTGGTATCGGTGTAGTGAAATTAAAAAGTTCATGATTGGGAGAGATGACTCTGTGTGTGTTTACAAAGAAATGGCAATATGTAGAGGATGTTTTGTAAATAAAGTTACATTTAGCTAAAAAGTGTTAATTTCTCCTATATAGAGAGAGAGACTTTTGGGACACCATTTATGTAAGGGAACTAAGTTAAGCAAACTTAATTATTTAACCGTTCACTGATGGATTAGCATGCGGCACTCTCACTGCTGTGACCCGAGTTTGATTCCCGGGCAGTAAACTATAAAGTACAGTACATGAACACAAAGTTAAGTGAACTTAACTATTTAAGTACAGTCTACATGAGCACCAGCTTAAGTGAACTTAAATATGCAAGTTTTGGGAGACACCATTACTCAATTAAATTGAGGGAACGAGTTTACTCAGGCTATCGAGCACAGTGAGCTTAGTGTTTTCAGTGTGCAGTGTTCACCCACACATCTTCCACCATTACAAGTGAGATGTCAATCAATCTAATTCTTAAACTTCTGCAAATTGGATGCTCCAGTGCTATTATCAAAAAAGCTACAGTACATGCCACATGCCATACAATATTGCAAGTCCTTACTAGGGCATCATCAGTGTGTCTGCAATAAGCACTTAATAAGCACTTAGTGCACATAGGTGCATAGTGCTTCATCTACTGAGGCCAAAACCAACCTGCTTGTTCGTGATTCATCATAATAGCCAGAACATATGTTGTGGAGTGCCATGGTGAGCAGTGGCTTGTCCAGATCCCCCATGAAAGTTATTAATAAATGTACTGTCCCATAGAAAAAAGCAGCTGAATGCGAAAAAGTGCATTTAGTGTTTGTGCATTGTGTCATCCAACGATACTTGGGCCTTGGCTAGTTTATTGGCTGTCAGTGGTACCTGTGATTCACAGTCTGACCCAATAAATGCAGGCTGTCCTGGACTTGCCACACTCCAGAACCTGCACACTGTACCTCTCGTTGTGCTTTTTGAAGGTGTCCCACTGAGGTGCTCCATATCTGTAATTGTAACGGAGTAGCTTTCCCTAAAAGTTGAGGCACTACATGTATAGTCTCCTCTGAAAGTATTAGAATGACAAGGCCAATTATTTTGTTTTTGCTATAGACTGAAGACATTTGGGTTTGAGATCAAAATATGAATTTGAGATGATAGATCAGATACACTACATACAACATTTAGTTATTAGGTCTATGACTATCACTGTTGGACCCTTGAGCAAAGCTCTAAACCGCTCTAGGTCACTACCATAGCTGATCCTGCACTCTGGTCTCAGCTCCTTTTAAGCTAGCATATGCAAAAAAACAGAAATAAATAAACAAAACAAAAAGCAAACAGTAAAATAAACAGTAAAATAAATCCCCACCAATTTCCTTGTACTAGACATTGCTGTATACTCTATGTAGTCCACTCGTGCAATGAATGATGGGCACTTGGGATTCAGTTATAAATACATTTTTTTTCAATTAAGCTGCACATCTGTAGTGGTGCTTGAAAGTTTGTGAATCCTTTAGAATTTTCTATATATCTGCATAAATATGATCAAAAACATCATCAGATTTTCTAAAAGTCCTAAAAGTAGACAAAGAGAACCCAATTAACAAATGGGACAAAAATATGACACTTTATCATTTATTTAATGAGGCAAATTATACATTATTATCCACTGTGAGTGGCAAAAGTATGTAAACCTCTAGGATTAGCAGTTAATTTGAAGGTGAAATTAGAGTCGGGTGTTTTCAATCAATGGGATGACAATCAGGTCTGAGTGAGCACCCTGTTTTATTTAAAGAACAAGAATCTATCAAAGTCTGATATTCACAACAAATGTTTGTGGAAGTGTATCATGGCATGAACAAAGGAGATTTCTGTGGACCACAGAAAAAGAGGTGTTGAAGCTCGTCAAGCTGGAAAAGGTTACAAAACCATCCCTAAAGAGTTTGGACTCCACCAATTCACAGTCAGACAGATTGTGTACAAATGGAAGAAATTCAAGACCACTGTTACCCTCCCCAGAAGTGGTCGACCAACAAAGATCACTCCAAGAGCAAGATGTGTAATAGTCCTCGAGGCAAGGAACCCAGGGTAATGTCTAAGCGACTAAAGGCCTCTCTCACATTCGCTAATGTTAATGTTCATGAGTCCACCATCAGGAGAGCAATAATGGTGGGCATGGCAGGACTGCAAGGAAAAAATCACTGCTCTCCATAGAGAACATTGCTGCCCCTCTGCAGTTTGCTAAAGATCACATGCACAAGCCAGAAGGCTAATGGAAAAATGTTTTGTGGATGGATGGGACCAAAATAGAACTTTTTGGTTTAAAAGAGAAGCGTTATGTTTGGAGAAAGGAAAACACTGTATTTCAGCATAAGAACCTTATCCCATCTGTGAAACGTGGTGGTGGCATTATCATGGTTTGGGCCTGGACAACTTGCCATCATTGACGGAACAATGAATTCTGAATTATACCAGTGAATTCTAAAGGAAAATGTCAGGATATCTGTCTGTGAACTGAGTCTCAAGAGAAAGTGGCACATGCAGCAAGACAATGACCCTAAGCACACAAGTTGTTCTACCAAAGAATGGTTAAAGAAGAATAAAGTTAATGTTTTGGATTGGTCAAGTCAAAGACCTGACCTTAATCCAATAGAAATGTTGTGGAAGGATCTGAAGCTAGCAGTTCCTGTGAGGAAACCCACCAACACCCCAGAGTTGAAGCTGCTCTGTACTGAGGAATAGGCTAAAATTCCACCAAGCCAATGTGCAGGACTGATCAACAGTTACCGGAAACATTTAATTGCAGTTATTGCTGCACAAGGGGGTCACACCAGATACTGAAAGCAAAGGTTTACACACTTTTGCCACTCACAGATATGTAATATTGGATCATTTTCCTCAATAAATAAATGGCCAAGTATAATATTTTTTGTCATTTGTTTAATTGGGTTCTCTTTTATCTACTTTTAGGACTTGTGTGAAAATCTGATGATGTTTTAGGTCATATTTATGCAGAAATCTAGAAAATTCTAAAGGTTTCACAAACTTAATTTCACTAGTTAAGAGAACGTTAACAAGGTTAAGTCAAGCAATGCAACAAAGCAAACTGAATAAAACTAGTCTCAAACACAGAAGTGAAGTTAAATGTAAAGGCTAAATGCTCAAGCAAGGCATTAAAAAAAACCACAAAGCAATTAGGAAATAAAGGAACCTGATGGAGATGTAACTTAATCAAATAGCATAAACTTGAACTTGAAATTGAAAGTAAGCTATAAACTAAACAAATAACTGTAAAGAACCAGATTACAGAATGGTTTTGTCAGCATTTCTAGAAAGGCAAGACCAAACTAGACATGATTTAAACGTGAACAAAAAATAAGGATAGACAAGAGAACGACAAGTCAAAATGGTATAAAATGCCACAAACACAAGTACAGTACATGAACAGTGGCAAGTCCAGAGCATTTTGAGACACAGAGCCAGTTTGGAGAGGGTGATATGCCACACTTAATGGCAGATTATGTAAATATGTGGTTTATTTTTTGGGTTGTATTGTATTGTATTTATTTACACTGTAAAAAAACACGGGGTTAAAAAGAACCCAAAGTAGGTTAGGTAAATATAGGAGAGAACACAATTTGTGCTAAACTAACCCATCAAGTTGGGTTGTTAATTTTAACCCAGCATATGAGTTGTTTTTCAACCCAAAGGATGGTTTCATTTTTACAAAAATGCTGGGTTAATTTTATTTCATAAATGGGTTAATATTTTCAGGGTTATTTTTACCCTTTGAAAATGTCAAATATACCACATTATAAACAAATATGTCAACATGGTATCTCCTTTATTTGTACACAAGAAGGTGTTCAGAAATGTATTGCTAGAGCTGCTAAAGTGGTGTTTATATATAGACTTTGAAGTAAATTACTGAAATAAGTCATATATTTAAGACGAAAACATCAGATTTTGATCAAAGGAGATGTTTAAAACATCCAAAAAACTGAGTAACTTACGATCCAGTGGGCATTACAAACAAGTAAGCCAAAGCTAACGAAGATAGTGATGCATTTAATGTCAGGTAAACTTGACTGTTAGCGCACATTTTTGCTTTTTCTAGTGTACAGTAATGGTTTTCATTACGAATTCAAACAGTCCACGCTGAGTTGATTTGACCCAAGGAGCTGGGCTGATGCGTTGGGGTGGGGGAGGGGTGCATTCATTCAACTGTCAGTGAAAATCACCCACCCACTAACCCAGCGGTTGGGTTACACAAAACTACCCAAAAACTACCCAAGACTGAGAAAATAACCCAATTAAATGACCCAAAAGGCTCAACCCAGCATTTGGGTAGAAAAAATAACACAGCATTTTTTAAAGAATGTATAGTATACAGTATTAGAGATTTATATTTCAAGTCTGACTACACCTATTTCTAATACTTCAATAAAGCCTACATCTTTTTACATGTTGAGTAAAAACAAGAAACCTCATTTTAAAATAACACCAAAAATCATAAATATTGAACTAATGAATAAATTGATTGCTTACTAAAGTAATCATTGGAAGTATATTTGTAAATAAGGATGAATAACATAAATTAAGTTTTAATGTTGCTCTGTGAAATACTCAAAAGCCCATAGCTGATCATGTAAGACTATTTACTCACAATTGAAAAAAAAAAAAAGCCTGCCTGAAAATGGACATACTGTATATTACTACATAACAATATAAAGTACTCTTTAAGACAGATTCTCATATGTGCACTTTTATACTGTGGCACACACGCAAGATGAGTTAATTCACTCAGAACAGTCAATCTAATCAAACAGCAATCACATGTAGGCTTACAGATCCCCAATCAAACAACATAACAGGCTACAATAACCTGTTTTAGCAGGTTTGCAGACTTGTAACTAAACCATGTGATGAGAGTTGCTAAAGCTGAAAACCGAAGTGCATAAAAGTGTATAAAATACAGGGCAGTATAGGTTAAAATCATATGACTCAGTTAGAGAGCTAACTAATGTAATAGCCTAATTAATTCATATAGCATAATTAAATTGTCATGATGTAGACAGTTTAGTGCAAGTGCAGGTTGTCTGGTTTTATTAAAATGAATGTGTATGTAACAGACAAACAAAAGGGCTAGGTAATACTCAGAGGCAGGCGAATGGTCAGGTGATCAGAACACAGGAATTAACTACACAAAGGTATATCAGTTAACATGACGCAGGCTCTGGTCAAACACTAATTAAGATAAATAAATACAACCAGCTTGGAATCATGTCAGACATAGTGCTGGAGGACGATTTTGCAAAGAAACACTGAGAACCCAGATAATTTAAGGGAGTAATGTGATTGTCATTAATCAGGTTACTGTTTTTTGTTTGTTTGTTTGTTTTTAAACTCCAGACCTCTTTCACATAGAGCTGATTATCAGGGCAGGTAAGTCTACATAATTTATTGTAGCTTCAAGTGTTTGCTTTACCGTTTCTGAAGGCTAAAACACTGCACTGTTAAACACTGCATTACCAAAGGTTGCCAGATCATGCCTTACAAACATGACTATTTTTTAATTCAATTGAATCTTGAAACAAATAACATTGCGCTTATATATTATTTAGTTTACATTTGGTCACAGGTTGAGATTGTTTCTAGTCGGCTCGTTCATAGGAGCCGCCCATTTACTTGAACAAAGTGAGCAACAATTTGTAAAACATTGTGCTATTTGACAGATGCAAGCTGATGATCCACTGATTTGCTGTCCTTTCTAAATGTTGTGCAATCAAGGGGCATGCTCACTTCCCCATTTAGCTCCACAGAGTTATTATGGCACCCACACCAATCAGCCATAACATTAAAATAATAATATTGTGTAGGTCCCATTTGTGACGCCAAAACAGCTCTGATGCATCAAGGCATGGACTCCACAAGTCCTCTGAATGAGTGCTGTGGTATCTGGCACCAAGTTGTTAGCAGCAGATCCAAGTCCTGTAAGTTGCAAGGTGGGGCCTCCATGAATTGGACTGTCCAGCACATTGCACAGATGCTTGATCAGATTTATATGTGGGGAAGTTGACCAAGTAAAAACCTTGAAATCTTTGTCATGTTCCTCAAACCATTCCTGAACAGTTTTTGCAGTATGGCAGGGTGCATTATCCTGCTGAAAGAGGCCACTGCCATTAGCCATCCACATGATGTAAAAGAAAATGTGGTCTGACACCTTTCTATCATAGCCAACATCAACTTTTTCAGCAATATGTGCTACAGTAGTTCTTCTGTGGTATCAGACCAGATTGGCTAGCCTTCTCTTCCCACACACATCACTGAGCCTTGGGCGCCCATGACCCTGTCGCCGGTTCACCAGTTGTCCTTTTTTGGACCACTTTTGATAGGTACTAACCACTGCAACACCCCACAAGACCTGTCGTTTTGGAGATGCTCTGACCCAGTCGTCTAGGCATCACAATTTGGGCCTTGTCAAAGTCGCTCAGATCCTTATGCTTGCCCATTTTTCCTGCTTCCAACACATCAACGTTGAGAACTTGCTGCCTAATATATCCCACCCCTTGACAGGTGCCATTGTAATGAGATAATTAGGTTTTACGGTTTCTTGTTCTATTGCCAGATAATTTTGCTTCTTTTTAGAAATAAATGCATAAAATTAGATAAATTATTTGCCATTAGAACAAAACTATTTCAACCTTGAAATAGTAAAAATGTCTAGAAATAGGTTTTAGTAATCTTATATTTGGTTTGTTGTAATCTTGTAATAGTTAAACTTGATATACTAGATAGCTTGAATATAGATTCAAGATGCTTTCACTTGCTAAAATGTCATTGTTTTGCAATGTAAGAATGCTGCCATGTCTTCAGACTTCTTTGTTCAGTTTGAAGATGTCATGGAAACAGAGCTGAACAACATCTTTATGACACCATTGAGGAAGTGTAATGTCCCGTAGTTTGGTGGAAACTTCACCAAGTAAATTTACCAAGGTTGAAAAGCCTTCAGCCTCTCTCTAGCACCATGAGTATTCTCGAGGTGTCTATGAAGAGGCATCAGGATACTGTCGTATTTGAATGACTAGCTCCTATGTACCTCCACCAGAGACAAAACTCGTCCACAAGACAAAACCAGCTGGAACTGAACCCGGTCTATCTAGGACACTTGGCCCGGTTATCTGTTCCTGTGGGTTTGGTCCTGAGTGAAGTACAGGCTGAGGACTGTGACCTCAGTCCAGGAAACACTCCTGATTGCAAGAGCCCCTAGAATGTGGGCCTCGGGTGGAAGCTGTTCTGTTATTGTTGTGCACTGCATCATTTGGATACAGTGCACATGCCACGTTCCTAGTATGATAGCCTCCTAGACAATGACTACACCAAAGGTGTATGTGGTGGCCACTGCAGCACGTCACAGGACCATGGATGGTCTCTCAAATTTATCTGAGTATTTTTAAAGGGAGCAAGGGGCCTTCATTTGCTACTGTTGCAGGATGCTGAAGTGAAATGGGTTTCTTTCATTGGTTTCTGCCTTTTTGATAGCAATCACCTCAGCAAAACGAGTTTGAGAAATGGACTCCAACCAAACCAGCTTTCTAGTACATTCAATGTTAGGCCAAAAATTAGGTAATTGAAGGACAGAACTGGTGAAACTAGGATTCTTTAACAGCTGTTATCTTTATCTGTTCTATATATAGGCTAAGATTTAAAAGTTGTTATACCTTAAGATGTACGCTTTTGACCAATTTTCCAAAGTTTATTGAAGTACAGTCAATTGTGCTTATCTGTGATGCATTTACAAGCTTAATTAATCAGGTCATTATTTAAAAGAATCAACAAAAAGCCCACTATTGTTGTGAACTTTCGTCCGCTGAAGAAATCAACTTGTTTTCCCAAGATTATGAGAGAAATACGTTATAAGTTACAATTATAACAACCATATAAGTCCATATTAACCCTGATAAATGTTAGTCTTATCTTAGCTTAATTAAAAAGCAAGCAAATTATTAAATGCTTGCATAATTTTACAAAGTAAATTATGATTGATATTATTTTTTTATGTTTGCTCTGGGAACCAAATATAGAACCAAACTCTTTTTGGCACAAATCTTTGGAGTAATGACTGGCATTACCAACATGGCCAAACTGCACTTGAGCCAAGAAAGTGTATTCAGCACTGTGTACAGTTCTTAGTTGTGCTAACTGGCCTGTGTTGCCGCCACTCAGTCGCCCCCTGCTTGTCTCTATGGAGACACCTATAACTTACACCAGTGCCATGCAGACAATGAACACTCTGACACTAAGGTTGATCAGACTTCTGACCTCTCACAGCAGGTCTCCAAATCATGACTCCCCTTTCTGCATCTTATTTCCCCAGATAAGCTTCAAGAAGAAGGCTATAGCCCAAGACTGATATATCTAAATATATATACAAAAATATAAATTAGCATACAGATAGCTATAGATGTACTGTACATAAAAGGCTTTTGTGAAAAGAATGAATTCTGTTTTTTGGTGAAAGCTATAGATGTACATAACAGGCTTTTATGAAAAGAATTAATTCAGTGAACATCTGCAGTGTAGTTCTGTCATAAGTGTAGATGTAAAAAACAAAAAAACAAACAAAAAAAAAAACAATTCAGCAAGAATTTCTAATTGCCACTGAAATGGTGTTTGAAATCAGTGTTCTAAATACTATTTAGTCTATTTATTTGCATATGTAAAGTGACTCTTTAATATGATGCTACCACTATGAAACTGTGTCTTTCCATGTGTAAAATGTGTCCAGAATCATGCAGTTTTGAAAATGATTGAAAGTTATTTCACATTATGTTGGATAATGTAATGAAATAAATAATCCTGAGGTAGATACTTTTGTCCTGATGCTTAGTTGGTCAACAGAGTGCTACATAGAATACTAAAGTAGCAAGGTGAATAGAAAAGAAGAGTTGTAAAAAGATTATTTTTTTTACTCAGGGTAGAGAATACATGTTAAAGCTAGCACATAAATTGGGTCATAATAAATCCAGTGATTATTGCCATCCCATTCAAAAACATTTACATGGTGGACTGAAATGTTGTGCTTCCAGGACCAAGGTGGGACCAGGACCAAGTAAGAGGAAAGTATTATGTGAATTTTTTTGGAAGCTAGCAAAAGGGAGCTAAATGCTGTTTCTCTATTCTTGTCCCTAAGTGTGTCACTATCCAGTCTGCAGTCGCCAACTGTGTCACTATCCAGTCTCCATGGCTCCATGTCCGAGACCCGACGGCGGCGGGCACTACCTTATCACCATGGCAACATGTCTGGGATGTCATCCAGCCCCCCCATTCTGTAAAACACAATGCAGCCCCCATCCAGCAGCAAGATCATCAAAAAATTAATTGCTATTGTCTCACTATACATCCATCATACATTATCAAACAGCTGTCAAAGCAGGGTTAAAAATGATGATGGATAAAACTAATAGATACTAATGATGATGTGAATGAACATTGTTGACATGCTGGTGTAATTAAGCAATTAAACATAAGTGATAGTGATAATAAAATGATTGTTATGATTCAATATAAGTGGTAACAACTGCACGAAATAAGGTTACAGTCACTGTGAAAGGGTGTTAAGAGTCCAAACTCACCAAGTATGATGATTATTTTTAAGGATAAGATTTTTTAGAACTTATATTATATTTGTCCATGTTAAAAGCATTAGTATAACATTCTATGACTCATATACATATAGAATATTGAATGGTGGAGGTGAGAAGAGTGCATGTATATAGACTCCATGTTGTCCAGTCAGGACAGTGAGAACATGATAGTCCACCCCATGTGTGAGAATGTTGTATGTGTGTGCACAGTAAGGTACTCCCTACAGTCCAGTGAGGGGTCGTACCCTGGCGGGGTGGAGGCCCAGGATGGTGCTGCTGGGGATTTTAATTAAATCAGACCACAATGAACCAGAAATGAAGGAGAGCAGGAGGAGGGAGGGGGCTGCTATGGTTGATGTGGGGGATCTGACAATCTCCAGGGGTAAAAGGCAGTGTGGGAAGAGAATGTGCACCTCCTCATTGGGTCTCCTCTTTGTGTCATACCGATGCTTATATACTGTGGGAATTCCCAAGGAATGAAAGATGGGGAGATTCGAATCAAAACTAAGATGTCAATATATGAGTAATTGCAATTATCATTATATTAGTTTTTATATAAAAGTTATATTACCCCTGAATGTTTTGGGACTTTATAAGTTATACTGGGCAAGTGAATTAGCTCATTGAATTTGTATTCTTACCATTATCTCTTAGTGTTTTACTTTCAAAAGTGTACTAGGAAGTAATTTTGTTAAATGCATAGACAGGGCTAAATGTAAAAGCTGATAATTACTTTTTGCAGCACATTAGACAGCAGAGAATGCATTCAGTTTGACTGACTACTCAATCATGTGACACTCAAATTAGCACAATGACAGGAATAGGTATAATTCATAAGGAGCCATTATTTAATGGCTACATTTTAGTATAGCCTCCATTTCAAAATGAAAACTTTCTGAATTTCAAAAGACACTGATTCAAGTGGGATATAACAAAGCAATTGGATAATATGACAAGATCGCTCTTGTGCATTCAGGGCTATTCAAACCATGAATCAGCCATAAGAGAGCGTGAAGCAGACAATCCTGACAAGATCAGGGATGGATGAGACCTGCAGACAGACAGACAGGGGGGTGATGAGAGATGAGTCCCCTCACCACCCCCCCACTGATGCGGACTGGTGGGGTTGGTCAGAGTGGGACGAGCACCGTAGGGGGGTGGTGACAGCCACAGCAGAGGAGGTTCAGCCCACTGTGGGGGCCGATGTCTGACATGACCTCTCCCAGCGTGGCCTCCCGTCATGGCTTCCAAGGTTCCCCCTGTGCGTGTGATCGATCTTTGTCTCTCAGTCAGTTGCTTTCACTGCCAAAGAAGTCTGCATGCAATAACACATTTATAAAGTGATTGATTTATCTTTATAAACACACAATAGATGTTTGGATTGAAGTCCATCAGTGGCAACAATGCCCTCCTTATGAAATGCAATACACCTCAGATGATCATTATTGTGCTCAGACAGTGGTATGAGTCAGATACCAGCATAAGCTATGAATACCTGGTAGGACAATATATGAAAAGTTTTTATGTATGTTTATAACAATGTAACTACACAGTTATTAAGGATGAATAATGTGATGATCCATTTAAGCATAAAATGATACTTGTAATGTACAGTGCATGTACAGTGCATTAGTTTCTAAGTGTTATTTATTTATTTATTATTATTTTTTTATTTTATTTTTTTTACTGTATCCTGCCTCTGGATATAGAGTGACATCATTTTAGTGACCATGTTGAGAGGTGTGATTATCTGTTCAGTGAACAGAGCATGAAGTATTGCAAATCTACCCTCCCTTTTATCCCCATCTGACAAACCATCAAAAAATAAATTGCTTGCATGTAACTCAAGCTCACATATTTAGTCAGACCTGGTACCTTCACCTGTCCACTCTGTCCACCCCTTTTGACCTTCTCTATCATTTTCAACCTCTGAGTACTCAGGTCTCTCTGCCAACAATCTTAGTATCCTCAAGGTGCACTTTAAATCTTCCCAAGCATGTCCACCTTGCTGAGACTTTTTTTTTCTTACACCACCAATGGATTCCTGCTCTCTTTTCTTTTGCTCTTTCTCTCTCTCTCTCTCTCTCTCTCTCTCTCTCTCTCTCTCTCTCTCTCTCTCTCCACTCTTAACCAGGGGGCCGTTGCTGTCACAAAGCCGCCACTGTGTCTCTGACTCCTTCGCTCTCTTGCTCTCTGTTTTCCTCTGTCCCTCTGTCCCCACTGGCTCCTGCAGGAGTAGTGGAGCATGAATCAGAATTACTTATCTCCAGCCTTCCCTGCCTCACCTTCCTCTCCTCCAGCTCCCCGGGACAAAGGCCATGGCTCTTAAAGGCAAACAATGATGCAGACCTGAAAAGTTACTTTGCTGCATTTTCCCCCTCTCCACTAGCCCACCCCCACCTCCAAGTGTCTTTCTGGCTGTCAGTCCCCTTCCGCAGCGTGCATGAAAATAACATCTAATGGCCGCTTGTTAGCCACTCCACTGGCTGCACTGATCCGCGTTATCTGTCCCATCAGTTGTTCCCGAGATGCCTGTGTGAATGTCAGGATGATCCCAGCCGGGGTCATGTTTTTATTCACCCAATCGGCCGCAGGTCCGATAAGACAATTTGTCAGAAAGAAATCAGAGAAGGGGTCTTAGGACACCAGGGTTCACAGGAAGCTCAAGGAGGCCCCTAGACTGGAGAGCCACTGCACTTCACCTTTCGTTCTCACTCACCTCTGTATATTATCAGTCTTTGCTGATCAGTTTACATTTTAAATAATTTAAGTTCACAGAGTTCAAAAGTCTCCTTCTTGTCTTTGAGGTCATTTTGAGCCTTGCACTATTATGTCAGGATATATACTAAATTTTAGACTTAAGCTTTTCATAAAAACCTATATGAACTGTATATGAACTTTTCTTTAAAATGCTATATGTAACTGTAACTATATATTTCATATTTAAGAGTCAAATAAAAATTCCAAAACAGAGTCAAAAATAAAAAGGAGTTGGGGGCAAGCCTCTGAAAAGCAAAATATACATTATATAGCCAAAAGTATGTGGACATCTGACCATCACACCCACATGTGCTTGTTGAGCATTCCATTCCAGATTTAGTCTCCCTCTTTGCAGCTATGACTCTCTCCACTCTTCCAGGAAGCCTTTCCACTAGATTTTGGAACATGTCTGTGGGGATTTCAGCTGTTCAGTGAGCATGCTGGTCATGCTGGACCAAGTTTGGGCCTCTTTCTACAGCATACAAAGACATCATATACAAGTGTGTCTCCAACATTGTGGCAACAGTTTGGGGAAGATCCACATATGGCTGTGATGACCAGTTGTCCACAAGCTTTTGGCTCTATAGTGTGTATCTGAATATGTATCTCTAAAACCTATTAAAGTATCTTAAAAGCATATTAAGTGATAACCATTATGATTTATTTACTGGAATAAATGGGGGGGGGGGGGATGTAATTAAGAAATATAAGTCTGGATCCACTGATGAATCATGAAAGTGTAAGGAGTTAATCAATGGCATAAAGAGCCATGTTTAAAAGCTCTAAAGACTGTGTTTTAGAAATTATATGTGTTTTACAAATTATATATTTTACAAATTATATAATATGAAGAATATTTAATTTGTACACAATTAAAACAAGTTATGAAGCTACAAAGCCAAAAGTGGAACAGCACTCTCTTATCTTAGAGCTCTCATCACGCCACGCACCGCACCACACTCCCTCAGGTCAACAAGCACTGCTCGACTGGTCCCACCCTCTCTCAGGATACAAGGTAGATGTGCCTCACGACTTTTCTCTGTTCTGGCACCAAGGTGGTGGAATGAAGTTCCCATCAATGTCAGAACAGCTGAGTCGCTGGACACACTTAGACACATTAAGCACAATGTTGGTTACCTCTTAAATAAACCTCTGTATGATGATGCTTCACACTTAGATTAGCACAATATAGTTACTGTATAGAAGCAATCCCATATTGAAAACTGTCTAAAATGCTCTTGGATTTAACAAAGTTTTATCTAGAGATCCTGCTGAGAGACATTGTGTTCAGTCCCAGGCAGGGTTGTGGAATTGCTAGTCATCCCTTTTCTCTCCCTCTCTGATCAGTATGCCTCCCCAGTGGTCAGCTTCCTGCTCTACCCGCTAATCCAATCATGCCCTGTCCCCATAGTCACAGTGGGCTTTTGAATTTTACCGAATACCCACCAAGAAATCTCTTAAGCTGCAGTTATTGCTTGGGATCAAATTTACTGCGAGAGGGCAAGTCTTTAGTGATGTGATTTCAGTCACCCTAACTCAATCTATTTCTAAAGCCTTTCTTTTACCCTCTATCTTTCATCTTGGCTTGAAGCAATGGCATTTTAATTTTCATTCTTGTATTATAACTTATTTAGTTAGCTGCCACTTTTTCTCGCCTTCAACATAGATACAGGTTGGTTATGTCATTGGTAATGTCATTACTGCTCTCCCAGGGACTGTAGGGAGCATGGTTTTTTGGTGGGATTATGTTATTGCAGATATGTCCCTGCTTCTTTGAGTCCTTGTGTAGATGAGACAAGCTAGTAATAAATGTGTTTGTTCTTCATTTGAAAATATTGAGTTGCAGTGCTTCTGTATATAGTTGGTGGTTTGGTCATTTCTTGCTTGCAGGGGAGTTGCAATAGTTTTCTCTAATACTGATGCATTTTGTGTAATGACTGTTGGATTTGTATGTAGAATCAAAACAAATATTCTTCTATTATTGTAATCTAAGCTTTTAGAACCTTTTGGCTCCTATAAGATTGGTAACTAGCGTAGAAGATTATCTGTCAAGGAACCTGATGAGAGAAACAATCATGTACTTTGTTGCAAAATAGAATGCAAAATAGAACATATATATATATATATATATATATATATATATATATATATATATATATATATATATATATATATATATATATATATATATATATATTATATATATATATATGTGTGTGTGTGTGTGTGTGTGTGTGTGTGTGTGTGTGTGTGTGTGTATAATTTATAATTATAAATAAATGAATGAATGAGTGAATAAACAAACAAATATATAAAAAAATAATTCTATATTAATTAAAGGCTGGTCAAATGGTCAATTTAGTCACATTATTGCAGTTGTGTGACAGAGAGGGGTGTGTGAGGCAGCCTTAACAAGCTTAATGAAACATGTCAGTGTGTTATTTTCCGCTCCATGCCTCAGTCATAGGCAGTCAAAGCCCCCCTACTGACGAAGCCCCATTGTTTGGATGTTAGACTAGCGTCCCAGAGGTCCGGCTTCTCAGTCTCTACCAGTAGTTACTACTGCACAAACACATCTCTTATCACACATACATATAAATGTAGTCATGTATCAGTCATCATTTATAGAGAGCAGTACACACATTGTTTTCTGGCAGGTGGTCAGTGGTGATCTGTAGCTGTGTGTCACTCAATGTGGCTCCACTGAAAGAGATGGGGGACATAACCCATGGGTCAGAGATCCCACCACAGGCTTTCACACAGTGGCAGAGGCAGTAATTAACTAGCTGACTGACAGGGAATTGATGGCAACAGGCAGTGGCCAGGAGTGGAAGGAGCAATCACATCACTGTCATTCTCAACAGTACAGACCAGTAGAATACAAGATCACCACTGGATGCTGCCAGAATAAGCTTACAATCTTGTGCTGTATGTAAAAACACTGTTCACTGTCAACTATCTCATCTGATTGCAATGTGATTTATATCTATATCTGTATCTATAGTCTATCTATCTATCTATCTATCTATCTATCTATCTATCTATCTATCTATCTATCTATCTATCTATCTATCTATCATACATATAGTTGCAATCAAAATTATTTAACCCCCAATGCAAATCAGGTTTATTGTCAAAATTCACAGACTTTCAGCTGTTTGCAATGAATAAATCAAACAAAATCAATTGAAATAGTTCAACACAATGAATGCTTCAAGTGGTTTCCCCAAATTCACCCGAAAATGCAACTTATAATGACTTCTCCAGTTTCCAAATTATTCAACCCCTTCATGGCAAACATCTTCAGTACTTAGTAGAGCACCCTTTTGCTGTTATGACCTGCTGTAAACGAGATGCATAGCCAGATAACAACTTCTGGCAGCGTTCTTGAGTAATCTTAGCCCATTCCTCATGAGCAATGCCCTCCAGTTCAATAATATTCTTGGGTTTGCGTGCTGCAACCGCCTTCTTCAAATCCCATCAGAGATTTTCTATGGGGTTCAAGTCAGGTGACTGTGATGGCCCTGTAGAATCTTCCAGGACTTCTTCTGCAACCAAGCCTTGGTGGAATTTGAGATATGCTTGGGATCATTGTCCTGTTGGAAGGTCCAATGACGCCCAAGCTTCAGCTTCCTCACAGACGGCATGACGTTTTCTCCTAGGATTTCCTGATACTTCAGTGAATCCATCTTGTTTTCCATATGCTGCAGCCACCACCATGCTTGACTGTGGACAGTGTTCTTTCTTCATTCTTCTTTCTCCAGACATACCGCTGATCCATCGTGCCGAAAAGTTCCAGTTTTGTTTCATCGCTCCATAGAACAGAATCCCAAACTTCTGTGGCTTATTTATATGATTTTGAGCTGAGTTTTCTTGTCAGTAGTGGTGTAGTGGTCAGTAGTGGTGTACGTCTTGGAGTTCTGACATGGAAACCTTCTGCGTTTAGTACGGACCATACTGTGCTCACTGAAACCTCAGTGCCTGTTGCCACCAAGTCTTGATGCAGGTCTTTTGCAGTCACTCGAGGGTTTTTCACAACCTGCCTTCTCAGAAATCTGCAGCCGTTGATAGCATCCTTTTTCTGCACCGTCTAGGTATTTCATGTATTTTCTGACCCTAGCCAGTTCAGGTATTTCATGTGTTCCAGCTCAAGCACACCTGATGCAACTAATGAAGCCCTTGATTATTTGTATCAAGTGTGCTTGAGACAACTCCTGTTTTGCATATTTGTGCTGTTGTGAGGGATTCTATTCAGGCGGTTAAATAATTCTGAGAGTGGAGAAGTCATTATAAGTTGCATTTTCAGTTGAATTTGGGGAAACCACTTGAAGCATTCATTGTGTTTAACTATATCAATTGCTTTTGTTTGATTTGTTCATTGTTCACAGCTGACAGTCAGTAATTTAGAAAAGTTCCTTTAAAGTTGTCAAATAATTGCGTAAAACAATGTAAATTGTTCAAATAGAAAAATATTAAATAAAATCATTCATATTACATAGTTACTATGGAGATTTAGACAGGTTTGAAGTGTGCCAGGGAGGTCTGCATAGTAGTGTGACTCAGCTCATGAGATACTAAAAGGCAGAACTTCTCAATCAGATTTGAGGGTGGGACCACCTCTGTCTGTGAGGTAACAGAGCTCCTACGCAGATAACATGCTCACCTTTGAAGCATGCACTTAAAAGGGTCTAAATCTGCA
Source organism: Cranoglanis bouderius (assembly GCA_023630585.1). NCBI lineage: Eukaryota > Metazoa > Chordata > Actinopteri > Siluriformes > Cranoglanididae > Cranoglanis > Cranoglanis bouderius. Next base: position 5,008,486 of record CM042556.1, on the reverse strand, counting down.
GAATTAAATGGTGTCTCTTCCCCTTGCTTCTGAGGGGACATTTTCTTCAGCTATATAAAAGACCTGGGATCACGTTGCAGCACCGTATTCACTGGTCCACTTTGTTTTCAAATGGTTTTGTTGGTTGTGACACTGCAGTCATCCAACACCTTCTAAGAATCTGAACTGTAAAAAGCTCTTGTTCTCCAGCAGCTAACCCAGAAACAGACTCGGGGGCCCAGAGACTGTAATGGCCTGTGTTGTGGTAAGAACGCTCCCCTCTGGCGATCCACTTTTAACACTGTGTCCCAGGGCTTCATCAAGGTTTAAGTTGGTTAACATAGCCACATCCACCACTTTATCTGCTTCTTTCACATGTTCAACTCAGCCTGCTCCTTGACCTCTGACTTATCACCCCCCAAGAAGAATATGCACATTACACACATACTACAATACATACTTGGATGCATGTGTATGTAGTTATTTCACAGTCAAATAAAGAGTGGTATATAAATAAAGGTAAAGGTTTACTAAGGAAAGAATCACTTTAGAATGAGCATTCAGAGAGTACTTAAATGATGCATGCAACACTTGGTTTGCAAAGGAGCACAGGTAGTCATGAATTAGATTTTTCATGCCATAGTAGGAGGGTGTCCATCCCAACAGACAGAAGGAGACTTAGGGACTCACAGAGGCAGGCAACAGAAAGACTATCCATTGCATTAACCTTCTGCAGGCCTGCAAGAGCTCTTTCTTCACTCCTCTTTCAGCGTGACCCAAGGGAGAGGAACTCTGAGCTCGGTCCATTCTCCCCGAGAACTTTGATTTCCTATTAGGTTCCTCTAACCTAGTGGGAGGGGGGAAGCCTGATCGTCTCACGTTCGACGGCGGGCCCCGTGTGGGACAATGGCCGGGCCCGGCCTGGATACAGGCCCTTTTGTTAGCCGTGCTATTTTGTTTTTTGCCCCGTCTCTCTGGCAGAGTGCAGAGTGTTTGCATCACATGCTCATCCCCAAAGTGCACACTTTTAGACTGGGGTGGGGGACAAGGATCGAGAGAGAGGGATTATTCAAGTGAGTGTCTTTGCATCTGGGGACATGAGGGAGCAACAAAACAACCTTTTTCCACTGAGAATGTTTTGTAAGCATAATTCAAATTAATCAAAACAGTGCAAAAAAGTGTGTACAGTTCACTGGTTGAGAACACATAGTTGCATGCAAAGTAGTCATTTTGTAGCTTAGTTTACAATTTATCTACAAAAAAAGTTTACTTCCATGATAAAACATAATTAAACTGGACAGTGAATCTGCAACAAGACAGCAGTCTAAAACATACAGAAAAGTCAACAAAAGTCGGAAAAGTCTGAAAAAAAATGTTTTGCCATGACCATTTTTCTCAACGCGAATGATTAAAGAATGGCTAAAAATCCGGCAGAATAAAAATGTTGGGAATACCAGCTATTAGAGGATATTTATATTACATTCAGAAAGGGAAATTAAAACTTTTGACTATATTTGTTTTAAATTTTTGAAGCCTAAATGCCTTTTTGTTACAGTGTCCTCCACTAATATCGGTACCCTTGGTAAATATGAGTAAAGAAGGCTGTGAAAAATTGTCTTTATTGTTTAATCTTTTGTTCTTTTGTTAAAACAATTCACAAACATACTCTGCTCTCATGGATATCAAACAATTGCAAACAAAACACAGGTTTATAAAAAAAAAATCTTTGTTAGATATAGGTGTGCAACAATTACAGGTGCATCTCAATAAATTAGAATGTCGTGGAAAAGTTCATTTATTTCAGTAATTCAACTCAAATTGTGAAACTCGTGTATTAAATAAATTCAGTGCACACAGACTGAAGTAGTTTAAGTCTTTGGTTCTTTTAATTATGATGATTTTGTCTCACATTTAACAAAAACCCACCAATTCACTATCTCAACAAATTAGAATACTTCATAAGACCAATTAAAAAAAAAAAATTTTAGTGAATTGTTGGCCTACTGGAAAGTATGTTCATTTACTGTACATTTACTCAATACTTGGTAGGGGCTCCTTTTGCTTTAATTACTGCCTCAATTCGGCGTGGCATGGAGGTGATCAGTTTGTGGCACTGCTGAGGTGGTATGGAAGCCCAGGTTTCTTTGACAGTGGCCTTCAGCTCATCTGCATTTTTTGGTCTCTTGTTTCTCATTTTCCTCTTGACAATACCCCATAGATTCTCTATGGGGTTCAGGTCTGGTGAGTTTGCTGGCCAGTCAAGCACACCAACACCATGGTCATTTAACCAACTTTTGGTGCTTTTGGCAGAGTGGGCAGGTGCCAAATCCTGCTGGAAAATGAAATCAACATCTTCAAAAAGCTGGTCAGCAGAAGGAAGCATGAAGTGATCCAAAATTTCTTGGTAAACGGGTGCATTGACTTTGGTTTTCAAAAAACACAATGGACCAACACCAGCAGATGACATTGCACCCCAAATCATCACAGACTGTAGAAACTTAACACTGGACTTCAAGCAACTTGGGATATGAGCTTCTCCACCCGTCCTCCAGACTCTAGGAGCTTGGTTTCCAAATGAAATACAAAACTTGCTTTCATCTGAAAAGAGGACTTTGGACCATTGGGCAACAGTCCAGTTCTTCTTCTCCTTAGCCCAGGTAAGACGCCTCTGACGTTGTCTGTGGTTCAGGAGTGGCTTAACAAGAGGAATACGACAACTGTAGCCAAATTCCTTGACACGTCTGTGTGTGGTGGCTCTTGATGCCTTGACCCCAGCCTCAGTCCATTCCTTGTGAAGTTCACTCAAATTCTTGAATCAATTTTGCTTGACAATCCTCATAAGGCTGCGGTTCTCTCGGTTGGTTGTGCATCTTTTTCTTCCACACTTTTTCCTTCCACTCAACTTTCTGTTAACATGCTTGGATATAGCACTCTGTGAACAGCCAGCTTCTTTGGCAATGAATGTTTGTGGCTTACCTAGTGAACCAAACTGAGAGACCATTTTGAAGGCTCAGGAAACCTTTGCAGGTGTTTTGAGTTGATTGGCTGATTGGCATGTCACCATATTCTAATTTGTTGAGATAGTGAATTGGTGGGTTTTTGTTAAATGTGAGCCAAAATCATCACAATTAAAAGAACCAAAGACTTAAACTACTTCAGTCTGTGTGCATTGAATTTATTTAATACATGAGTTTCACAATTTGAGTTGAATTACTGAAATAAATGAACTTTTCCACGACATTCTAATTTATTGAGATGCACCTGTATATTTTAAGCTTTCTGGCCATGATGCCAGTCCATGATGCCATGTATCGTAACAAAATGTCCAGGTCCTCTGGCAGAAAAACAGCCCCAAATCATTAAAGAGCCACCACCATATTTAACCGTGGGCATGAGGTACTTTTCAATATGGCTACCTCTCTGTGTATTCCAAAATCACCTCTGGTGTTTACTGCCAAAAAGTAATATTGAAATTTTGGTTTCATCTGACCACAGAACCCGATCCCATTTGAAGCTCCAGTAGTGTCCGGCAAACTGAAGAAGCTTGAGATTGTTTTTGGATGAGAGTAGAGACTTTTTTCTTGAAACCCTTCCTAACAACTTGTGGTGATGTAGGTGACTTTGGATTGTAGTTTTGGAGACTTTCTGACCCCAAGATGCAACTAACTTCTGCAATTCTTCAGTTGTGATCCTTGGAGATTTTTGGCCACTCGAACCATCCTCTTCATAGTGCGTTGAGACAATATAGACACACGTCCAATTTCAGGTTGTTTCATAACATTTCCAGTTGACTGCAAATTCATAATTATTGCCCTGATGGTGGAAATGGGCATTTTCAATGCTTTTGTTATTTTCTTATAGCCACTTCCCATTTTGTGAAGCTCAACAACCTTTTGCTGCACATCACAGCTATATTCCTTGGCCTTATCCATTTTGATGAATGACGAAGGGAATTTGGCCTATGTATTACCTTATATTTATACCCCTGTGAAACAGGAAGTTATGGTTGAACAATTTCCTGTTCCTGGTCACCAGATGTACTGCAAAAATGTAAAATATCAACGGGAATATACTTCAAATATATTTTTCTCATATGAATTCATATGGGTGCCAATAATTGTTGCACACCTATATTTAACAAAGATTATTTTTTGATAAACCTGTGTTGTGTTTGCAATTGATATCCATGAGAGCAGAGTATTTTTGTGAATTTCTTTGAACAAAAGACAATTTTTCACAGCCTTCTTTGCTCATATTTACCAAGGGTGCCAATATTAGTGGAGGGCACTGTAGGTAGAGAGGCCTATGACGCACTGTATTTTAAATAGTATATTAAACTGTCTTTCTCTCTTTGATAACTGAGAGAGAGAGAGAGAGAGAGAGAGAGAGAGAGAGAGAGAGACTTTGTAATTGTTGATTGACAGGTGCAGTGAAGCAGAACTAATCTGGGAAGGAGCTGGAGGATGTGGATTGGGCTTAATGATATGACAACAAGGGATGTAAAAGTTAACCTGCTAGATAAGGTAGATAAGCACATAAGTATGGGTAACGCTAAGAGCTTTCCCAGGTGAGTTATTACATTAAAAGCCCAGTACCTAAATGTATTTCATTTAGAATTACCAAGTTTGTGGAAAGATTTAATTAAATTTAATTTTAAAGCATTATGTCATGTTTAATGTCTTTTAATAAGATAGAAATTATTATAAAATAACACATTGGAATTTGTTGCACAATAAAATGTCCAATTGACTGTGGTATTGTGTGGGGAAAAGTGTTGAGTATAAGATTAATTAGTTCTGAGAAGTCAGACTTGTTAACTAATTACTCATATTTATGTGCACTAATTACTCATATTTCCTGGTGTCCATGAGCTAAGATAATGCAGAAAGGAAGCTGCTTTGTGTTGGTGTTATGGTGTACACTGGTTCAGAGAGAGGGGCATTTATTTTAAGAACACCCCCAGGCACAGACACTCACCTCTCTATTTCTGGGTCTTCTCAGTGGACTAATATTACTGAGGTAACAATTTCTCATAGCTGAGCCATCATAAGACTGAAAAGTTTTTTTTTTCCACACAGAATATATTCCTTTGAGTTTCTGAGACTGTAATTATTTTCTACCGTCTATTAGTCTCTCTGATAATCATCATGAGTCACCTTTACAAAACCATACACAATACTACTCATTGCTGCTTGTTACTCAACAGCTATGTGCTGTTCAAATCTGCCATATAATATTTGGTGAGTTTAAAAACGGCCCATGAGAGTGCAGAAGTGACTCACAAGCTTCTTTTTTGTACCATTTCAGAGTGATCTGTGACCAGCTTTCTATATGCAAATCTCAACCTTTACTGCTGTAAGGAAAACCTCTAAACTGATCACAGATCAGATTGCAGCTTCTAACTGGTGCCTCTTGTGGTTTTTCGATTTGTAAAATTGCTTTTCTGCAACTCTGCATTGTTGGAGATACTTGTCCAGGTCTAAACAAGGGGAACAGAGAGGAGAAATGAAAGTGGACTCAGACATGTACCCCTAATTGTGTGAGTGAGGGGTGGGTGGTGGAAGGTTTGGGGGGAGAATTGCTTGTCTTGCACTGGCCTGAAAGTGATACCCTTGTCTCTCCCAGCCTGACCCGCTCCCCTTTACTCCGCCCACGCGATACCTGAGAGTGGGGGTCTCAGGGGAACTGCACCAGGCGAGGCTTTCAGTGGACGTGAAAGGAGAGCAGAAAAAATGAGAGAGAGAGAGAGAGAGAGAGAGAGAGAGAGAGAGAGAGAGAGAGAAAGAGAGAGAGAGAGAAAGAGAGAGAGAGAGAGAGAGAGAGAGTAGAAAAAATCCTAACAATATACAGTATCCATCCCTAGAGTGGGGCTAGCAGGTGAAATATTATCTGCTCAGTCACTGTACAATGGGGGCAAGAGTCCTTTAATAGATGTGGGGCCTTCACAGGTGAGTGGGTGGGACTGACAGCTCTCTCCAATCTTGTTGGAGTTAAATGAGTTCAAGGCTCCAAGCAGCAGGACCAGAATTGTGGAGCATCCCATTCATCCATGTTCTTCTAAATGTACATGCTAATTCATATAAGAGAGATATTAAGAGAATTATATAATGTTTGTTGCTGTCTACTACTATGTGCACCCACATACAGTGTGAGGACCACAAAAGTTCAGTTAAATTCAATTACATTTTATATGTATGGCACGTTTAAAAATGGACATTGTCTCAAAGCAACTTTACAGAAATATATAAATTCTGGATATAAATTTAAAATTTATAAATGTATCACTAATGAGCAAGCCAGAGGTGACGGTGGCAAGGAAAAGCTCCCTGAGACGATATCAGGAAGGAACCTTGAGAGGAACCAGACTTAAAAGGGAACCCATCCTCATCTGGGTGACACTGGATAGTGCGACTGTAAATCATTTACCTATAACTGTATACTATATAGTAAAAAAGTGCATTTGTGTAACCAGGAACTTATGAGCAACTTATGAATATGAACGTCATGAGTTATTTCTGAATTTATTTCAATTAGTTTTAACATGAAGTCTATTTTGTTGGTGATCAACTGTTCAAAGTTGGAGACTTGAGTGCCAAACTGTTCGTAGCAATTGCAGTCCTAAGCCATCTTTATGTGGTACCATCCACAGTAATCTCACTGGTCTTCGATCTTGGACAAGGAACATTAAAAAAAGAAATTAGCATATATTACTTATAGCAACTAACATTATTGGTGCAATTGTGTTTTACAAATAAAAATACCTTTTAAGAGTTTGCATTTTCTCAGTTTGCATACACTTCTGACATACTAAGATGTCCACACTGAACCTATAATAAGTGGACAGAAAGATTACCATAATGTGACCATATTTAAGTGCATGACAAGTGGAGCAGGAGTCAATTGTTCTCCAAGTTTATACCTACCAACTCCAATTATTCCAGATTTATGCTCTAATATGCCACCCCATTCTGATATTCCTTCATACCTGACATAACTTCTCTTTAAAACAAAAGAGTCACTTTCATGTTCTAAGGTGTAAGAGTCCTGTAGTCAGCTCTGACAGTTGTGACCCACCATCAGTGGCCACACTCAGCCCTCACACCTCAGAAGTGGCACAGCATGCTGGGCGTAATCCAAGCTGTGAGGAAGTCACCGTAAAGGGTAAATACCCCTACAGTCGAGGTGTTTCCTATACATATACACACACATCCATATCCTTGCAATGAATGTAACTGAGACTCAGAGGCCATTGAACGACATTATAATTGGCCTCACCATTGTAAGCTTCTGAATGGGATGGTTACCCAAGAAGCCTCATGTTGGTCTAGGTACATTTGCTTTGAACATTTTGCAGACACAAAAGGTCAGCCTGGGAGGAACAAAGATGAGAGAGCTCTGCAGTGTTCTTTCAGTTTTCTTTTGGCACTGTGAAGAAAGACAAGTGGACAATGCTGTCTAATAAACAGTTCATACTTCCTTTTTCCTCATGCTGCAGGCTAATATTTACTCTACAATCAAATGCTTTGTTTAGGAAAGACTTGTAACTTAATAGATTTTAGATACAATTAACAGAATAATTTCACACTTTGATACAACTTGTCACAACTTGCTGCTGCTTACTAGAAGTTATGATTTCTAGTAAGAGTTGTATTATTGACTTTCCTAAACTTGTTAATATGTATTATCATAAAACCTCAATAGAATTTTTGAATGAATACTATGTGGATAAAAATAAAACGTATTATCTGCAGCAAACACTGCCCCAGATCTCATATAAGATGACATCTACACTGATATGCTACACTGTTACACTGTTCACTGTTCCACACTGATATGCATCGTCAAGGGCTACAGACTGCTGTGAAAAGCTTATGCATTATTCATGGCATCATCTCATGTGACATTTTCTATTATTTTCTCTGCTTGCTCAGATAATGATCTTCCTAAAAAGGCACCAGGTTTTTTTTTTTTTTTTTTTTTTTTTTTTTTTTTTTTTTTTAAACCTCTGTGGTTCATCCACAGGTGCACATAGTGTGCTTTCATGCCACATGAAATTAAACTTTTATGCAGCCTCTTCAAATTGAGATCCAAATGGTCCTTTTGTTACTGGAAGAACAACAGATGCCCAATGACACCTGTTTGGGCTAAGAATGATACACTGGACCTGGTGCTTAAGACTTAGGTTTAGATGTGTCAGAGTATATGTGAAGATGAACTTTTTGCTCCTCCTGTGGTGTGACTTCCACCTTCAGTGCATCTTATCTCTCACTGCTATGCTCTCTCTCTCTCTCTCTCTCTCTCTCTCTCTCTCTCTCTCTCTCTCTCTCTCTCTCTCTCTCTCTCTCTGCTTGTTGCTCAGACTTGCAGCAGATGGAGAGTACGGCCTAGTTTTAGCTTTTGTTCTGATGTCCCAAGAGAGTCCAAGCCCTTTTTTCAGACTCCTACGCTCCTTATCTCCTATGAAATGCAGGGACTTTGCTTTTCAGCAGGGTAAAGCACAGAGACAAACATGTATCTGTCCACAGTTGGTCACTGAATAATACTGACTTTTTTTTTTTTTTTTTACCATGCAGAATATCCAAATGTGTACGTGTGTCGATTTATGCATTCATGACGAGAATCTGATAACAAATGAATAAACTGATGAAACAGGGCGAAATTATTTCAAACACTATAACTAAAAGTCAGAGGTAAAGGTAAAGTCTCATACTAGTTGCTAAATTTTGGTTAAATCTTAAATTAATCTCTTAATAACAGGTCCACTGCTATGTGCTAATATACAATTATAATAAGACCCATGAACTTAAATAAGTTCAATATTTTAACTTTTGCACAAGTTGTTAAAGTGTTGGTAATTTTGTTAATATTTAAGGCTTGTCAAACCTGCTTTTCCTGATAAAAAATTCACTATGCAATACAGCAGAATTTTATTCTTCGTTTAGAACCGGTTGAACAATTCACTGGAACTTTACACTGCATTACATTTAGTGGGACATGCTATAACTCTAACTGTCTTGCTATAACGTCTTGTCAGAGCAACTAGCTGCCAAATAACTGTGATTATACAAGATAAGAGAAGAACCATTTAAAGCATGTGAACGGTGAGTAAGAAGTTGAAGAATTAAAATGAACAACTGCTGACGGTTTTATAGGCTGGAGTCTGTTAGAATGTGCCGCCTCTCTCATTCTCTTATTCTACACGCGCACACGCACACGTTCGCACGCAGGCACGCACGAGCGCAAGGAGGGAAGGGCGTGCTGTTTACGTTTTGCCCTCAACGCTCATGCTTGTTCAATATTTCATGAGACATGAAACCTCAACTTATACAGTCTCCCAGCTGTTACCACGAACACTGCACAATTAAAATGAAGCGACAGCGGCGATGCTGCCGGGGCATTTTCATTGGAGTTTGGTGCGCGCAGTGGGGGCTGGGGGCAATTACTTGAATTACTAAGGGCATTAGTAGCCTATTGCTGTTTTGTTAACAAGGACTTTGTTGTTTAGTTAACAGGCTGAAAAAAAAAACATGCCTGTTTCGGGTTATACAAATAAAAAAAAAATGGTGACAGTTGTCTGAGATGCGTCTGAAAACAAAATTGTAATTCAATTCCAAAGTCAATTTAAACTCAATTAATTCAATCAAGTATCAAGATCATAGAAACCCACAAAGGCATTTTTCCTGCAATGTAACAAAGTCTACACTCTTATTCGAGGGTCCTTCAATAGTTTTTTTTTTTTGTATAGTTAAGGGTTATTAGCTTTGTAAAAGTGCTCTAGTTTGGAACCCTCTCTGAAACACTACAGAGCACCTTTAGGAGTTCCGTCTAGAGACACTACTGATTCTAGGTTAGACCTTTGTTTTCTTAGAATACTAAAAAAAAAAAAAAGGTGGAAAAAAGCGTTAAACTTTAGGGTTTCGAAATTTGAGAGTATTTGTCGTTTAAGCGTCGCATGTAACAGGAACAATGCAAATGGCTTCAGTCGTTCAAGTGAAGATAAAGGTATAAAAATAAAAGTTGTAAATAATTGATCACGGCAAGGGTGCACATGATATTGCGTGTTATTATCCACATGCTAATCTGATTGGGCAAAAACAAGGGGCGGGAATGTAAGCGTATAGTCGTTAATAATTTGTTAGCTTTTCCAGTGAAATGTTTTGCAAGGGTGAAAGCGTGGGGAAAAACACTTCGGAATATTATATGGAAGTAAAAAAGTAAACAATGAAATTATGTAAATGTTTGTGTGTGTGTGTGTGCGTGTGTGTGTGAGAGAGAGAGAGAGAGAGAGAGAGAAAACGCACGGCGTGCGTCTGCTGGTTTGTAAGTGCGTGCATGGGCACCTAGAGTCAGTGTGTGTGTGTGTGTGTGTGTGTGTGTGTGTGTGTTTACGGGCATCCGGTGCGTACTGGCGGGCGCGTGAGCGTGTGTGTGTCTCTGGAGTCAGGTCCTGAGGGACACGGCAGCTCGCGGTGTGTAAGGACGTGGCGCGCTCACCAGCTGACAGCGCGTGCTACTCTAAAGACATTCAACACCGCGCGCACGGGCCTGCCAACAGAGCGCGCGCCAATTAATATACACCACTACAGCAGCCGCGCGCGCGCAACTCTTTATGTACAAAACTTTTAACGCGGCTTTGAGACTCACTTCAGGCTATACTGATTTGTCGGGCACTTCTAAGCCAAATAACTGCAGAGATAAATACGTTGGTAAGGATCTGGTTGTGAATATTTATTATGTTGGAACATACAGTAGCACCATATGGACGGCGAGGACCCCTGTAATAAACGAGCGAAGCAATTAATCTGAGAACTGTTGCCTATACAACTTGTAGCAGATAATTTATTGCCATTTCTTACATCGTTTCACGTTGTTGGAAATCAAATATCAAATTATGCAAGTTGCAAAACATGTTTGCAAGCAGAGAAATTAGCAAAATAACGAATGCAAACGTGCATATTTCGGGTATTAAACGTATTTTTTTTTTTTAAAGTGTGTGCATGTGTTATTTATTATTATTATAATATATATATATATATATATATATATATATATATATATATATATATATATATATATATATATATATATAGGTAGATAGATAGATAGATAGATAGATAGATAGATAGATAGATATTCTGTTCGAAAGTAAATAATTGCATCAAGAGTAAAAATGTGTGCATATGTTATTTATTATTATTATTATTATTATTATTATTATTATTATTATTCGTAGTAGTAGTACTAGTAGTAGTAATAGTATTAATAAGATATATATATATATATATATATATATATATATATATATATATATATATATATATATATATATATATATATATATATATATAGAGAGAGAGAGAGAGAGAGAGAGAGAGAGAGAGAGATAGATGTTCTGTTCGAAAGTAAATAATTGCATCAAGAGTATATTATTTATTCTGTTACCATTCTGGATTAAACCTTTCTCTATCAATTTGGTAGTTTATTGTAGTCAGTTTTTAGGATTTCCTCTCACTTTATGTGTGTTTTCCTGTTATATTTCGTGTATATTCTAAAGACAGTAATAGTGTATGTTACATAATAGTGTATATTATAGTAATAGTAATCAGATACTACTGAGACTAAATCATAACGCTTTTACATTCAGAAAATATATATTTTTTAATTTTTGTTTTTCAACATTGTACGTTTTTAACCTACTTCATTTAGTAGTTCTAACATCTTAAACATTAAAATTCTTCAGAGAGAAACATTGCTTGTCCTATTTTGTGACATTTATGAAAAAATACTGATCAATCCAAAGATTGAGAATACTGAATGCATCATCATCATCATCATCATCATCATCATAAGCAGAGACAGCAGTAAATAATACAATAAGCGTTTTCTGTTTATAGATTTTTTTTTTTATTCCAAAATCAAATAAAACATAAAGCATGTGGCAAATTTGCTAATTTTCAACATAAAAAAACATAAGGCAAACGGAAATAAATAGACACTTTAACCGCCGTCTCCAAGCAGAAGTTGAATACAAATAATAACCTCGCGTCGAAATCGAATATTCAAACTTAACAAATGTACAAAACATCTAATGGCTATATTAAATATCCTTGACAAATTGGCATTACTAGGCTACATAAAAACAACAGAAAAAAACTCGTTCTATTACAAAGCGTGTTTCTCAAGCCTATGGCCCGTATTTAAAGTGCAAGTGAAGTTTAGAAGTTGCAAATTCTTCGAGTTAAACAAACAAACAAACAAACAAACAAAAACAGCAATCGTATTCAATGAAATTATCGTATATGCATAAACTGGGTCACTTTTTTTTTCGGAAGACAGTTTTTGCATGACATCCGGGCCCATGGCACTGCTGCGCGAGGCAGTTGACGTGGCGTGGGGAATCTGTGTCACGACAAGGCAAATAGATTCTATTGGCGTAAAAGTTACTGAAAATAACAGCAGTAACAACAACAATAACAACAACAGCGTACAATTCAAATGGTCATGAAATCGAAGTCAGGACAACCAATTCAAACGGAAACCTATCACAAAAAATAGGGCGAATACGATTGACACGAAGAAATGACGGACATCTCGGTCTCTTTTAGCGTCTCTAAAAGGCACGGTGGCGGCTCAGCTTCAGTTCACTCAGCTCGTCTTCGCTGTGCAGCTCCGCGTGTGTCTCGTCCGAGTCGCTGAAATGCGAGTGTGGTGAGAACTCTCCATCGCTCCGACTCGATCGCGGGGAGTCTTTGCTGCACTCAGAGGCAGACTTGCTCGCTCCAAGCGACACAAACGCGTCTTCCTCATACGGGAACGGCACGCCGGCGAGCTGAACAGGAAATGAGTTTGTTGATCTCTCGCCTCCGTAAACGGGCGGCAGCACATCACTATTATGCGCGTCATCTTCTGCGCCGGGAGCACGCAGCAGGTCGGACAGCGCGTTGATGTAGATCTGTGCCATCTGGAGTGTCTCGTACTTGGACAGCTTCTTCTCGTTGTCGAAGGAGGGGATGACGCTGCGCAGCTCGTCGAAGGCGTGGTTCAGACCGTGCATGCGCCGGCGCTCTCGTGCGTTCGCCGCTATGCGTCTCTGCTTCTGCACCACGTTGGCGGCCTTGCTGGTCGGGGCGCGCTGCCTGCCCTCATCCGCCCGCGCCGCTCCCTTGAGGCGGCACAGCTCACGCACACGTACGGCGCCCCCCACCCTTGCGCTCTTGTTTAAGTGCGAACCGGACACGCCCTCTGCGCTCGAGGAGCCCGAGCTGTGCGGCAGGTATTCCGCGTGTGCAGGAGCGAGCCAGGCGCGTGCGTCGCCGCCTTCCATCAGCCCCAAAGTGAGTGGAAAGCGCTCCCCACGCGCCGCGTCCGACTCCACCGCCGTCCTCGCGTCTTCGCATGAGCTACCCATGACGTCCATTTTCGTGTGTTTACACGTCACGTTCCAAAAAAGGTATGAAGTAACGGTGAGTGCGTGTGAGGTGACGGGGGCTCTGGTCTCCTTCCTGCACCTGTTGCGCGTACTCCTTCCACAGGAGGATTTCTTTACTGGGTGTCTCTATGCGACGCGCCGTTTTTAAAAGCGGCACGCGCCTGGGAGCCCCCCTTCTCAAGCAGGTCGCGTGGCGCTTTGACCAATAAGAGCACTCGGGGCAGGCGCGTGTGGCCGACCAATGAGAAAGCCGCAGAGAACCTGAGACAGGTTATTATGTCCAGACTTTTTTCTTCTTCTTCTTCTTTTTTTTTTATAGTACCGCTGCCTGTTTAACTGGAGTGTTATTATCACAATGGGTCGTCCCACAGGACGCGCGCAGAAAGGTGCAGGAATGTGGAGAGCGCGAGCAGGGTGCAAACACACACAGGCGTGTGTTCCACAGTGCAGCTGGCATGGGCATGCAAATGCACTCAGAGTGAAGAAAGGGCTGATGGGACATGCTGTACAAAATTTACTCTACCCACGTCGTAATGTTCTCAAATGAGACTGCCTCACGTACCGCAAATACGCCTTCAAACCATTAAACCTGTTTTCTTTAACAACCTGAATGCTTTCTTTAAATCTCACTTCCCCGTTTAAGTAGATCATAGAGGTTTATCTAAGAGTTTAATAAGGGGATTAAGCATTTCAGTATTGCCTAAACTTAACCAGGACTTAATCAATCACAATGCCATAAAATCATTTAATATACCCTATATATTTCCCTTATGAGCGATGAATGATGCAGTCATCTCGAGTTTTGAAGTTTGAATCATCAAACTTCTTTTGATTAGACTTAAACACCCTGTTAGGTAAAAGGCGTCTAAGGGATGAAACATAAAGCGCAGCGTTGGCGTTTACTTTCTGGAGCCCTAAACACTGAAACTAAAAGTAATAGTAGTAATAATAATAATAATAATAATAATAATAATAATAATAATACGAAGAATAAGAATAAGATTTTTTTTTTTTTACAGTGCGTAAGAAATAAATGTAATGTAGGCTACCATCGGATATTAGTCAGAAAAAAATGGTCTATTTGGTCATTAATAATAATAATAATAATAATAATAATAATAATAATAATAATAATAATAATAATAATAATAATAATAATAATTACCACTAGCCTTAAATCCTAAAATACTGTAAACATTTTAAGTTTTAAAAAGAACATAAAGGCACGGAATTCTGACGTCATCTACTATACACACACAAGAACACTATTAATTAAAATGTCCTTAATTTACTAAAAGCTTTACACTACAGAAGGGGTGAAAAAGGACAGCATCTATTAGTTTTTTTTTTTTGTCAACAAAAGCAAATGCACATATCTTTGGTTACTATGTTTAACAACACACTCTCAACAAAATCTTGAAAGATGTTCCGTTTATGTCTGTACTGTTCAGTACAGAAGATGATTTGAAGAGATGGAATAAGAGGCGCGATAAATGGCGCATTTCCGACGCTGGACCTTTGTGTTGGATGTATTCATGAAGCCTTGGCGCCTGAGCGCACTGAGCCGGAGCCGCGTCCAGTCAGCCTGCGTGTCTTGGAAGAGTTCCTAAAGCAAACAACAGGTTGGATATGGTTGCTGCCGATTATTAAAGTGTCTCAGGGACAAAGAGGACTCTATGTTCCATTGGACACGCCTGGGGGACTCTTTGGACAGAAGACACACACTGGGGCTTCAGCGCGAGCGAGTCTGCGTGCTGCATTCTTTATTCCTGTCGCCCAGGAAACGCCCACATATCGCTTAGCTGATAAAAAAAAAAAAAAAAAGACACACAACAACAATAACAACAACGAGTACAAAAAGCCCCTATTGTTAAACTCTCCTTTATGAAAGTACATTTCAATCTTTCAATTTATATAGAAAATGTATCATTTCCCCCCCCCGACTGCCACTGAGTGAATCTAAAATGATAATATGTTATTAATCTGTTGTAGTTATCATCTAAAATATACTATGAAAGCTTTAACAATTTGCTTGTAGTGTAGGCCTTGTGATACCAGACCTCGATTCAAAGACATTTATCTGGAACCCTCCTCTCACCCCACCGTTTGAAGTTGCGGTAAAAGTTCAAAATTTCGCTCAGTTGTGCTTTACTGTTGCTCATATGTTAATAATCTAAAGCACTGTACATGGCAGGTAGAAGAGACTATGGTACAACTGACGAAGTCAACGAACGTAAGGCTTACACGCGCCCTCCAGTGGACACTGAGCGTGCTGCAACATAACTTGTACTAATGTAGCAGTAAAAGGCCAGGGACTACAGGAAACATCTACTTGTAAGCCATGGCAAGTAATTTTCAGTGTCTAATATGTTACATATTACTTAGCAGTAATATAAACTATTACATCACTCCTATTTTACTTTCACTAGACTACCTCAAGTGAAGTGTAAAAATTTAAAGGAGAAAACTGTAATTGGCATAAAGGCCCTCTTAGCTGTGGTGATTCTAGTCTTTTTTTTTTGGGTGGGGGTGGGAGGTGTTATAATAATATAATACACAATATAAAAATACAATATGA
>CM042556.1:4180000-4295000 GCA_023630585.1 Cranoglanis bouderius | reverse complement strand
TTAACCCTGGGTCATTCTAAATCCCGGGTAAACGGAATCCTGGGTTATCTTGTTTCACACTGATCATATTGCACCCGGGGTTAACAATTAATCCTGGGTATTCATCATCTGATATTTCACATCTTGTTCTTATTTGCACATTTGCAGTGTGAAGAACCACGATTGGATAAATACAGCGCACGGCACGACCGGTTTAAATAGCGGCTTGTCTCGCGTTTTTGCATCAGTGAGAAAAAAAACTCGCCACATAAATCCTCCCTGGCTGTTTTAAACCTCCTGAGATGCGCAAAGGCAAAAACACAAAAGACAGAAAACAGAGGAACAAATTATATGAGTATTTTTTTGAATTCCTTTTAAGCATGGAGAAACTTGTGTTTACTTGCACAGTAGCGTCACTGTTTACTTTTCTGACCATAACTGTAAAAGTCTCCTCTTTTCTCCAACTGACGCATTTTCCGTCACCATTTCACATTTTAAAAATTTTTTTCCCCCCTCAAATGCTGCAACCCAGGTAAAAAAAGCGGTGCTAACCCCGCTTCTAAATGACAAGTGTGAAACACTCCTCTACGCAGTAAGCGCAGTATGAAAAGCGCTAAAGTAGCTGCAGGCTAGACAATATCAGAGATTTACCCATGTTATTATTCGTATCTGTGAGAACCCTTACACTTAATCGTCCTCTTTATTAGACTTGTGAAATACGTACTTGAGTTAGTGCAGTCACTCGGTTTTCGTTGGGGAAAAGTGGAGGATCATCACCGACTTGAAAGTCAAAGTAGACAGTCTTGTGTGTGAAGGTGGAGAACTCGTTGCTGAAGCAGAACTTGTACGTTCCATTTCTGGCAGCAGTAAACGTGAAACTGTCATACTGCTTCTTCATTTCTTTGTACAGAACTGTACCGTCCGGATCCTCCAGACGACAGTCAACATCGTAGTGGCCCCCGGTAACAACCTTTACAGAATAAAAATCATTACATGACATTTTTAGATGCCTAGAATAAAAGAATAAAAAAAACCTTGCTTACTTTTAGCTTAATGGTACAGTTATAAGCCTAGTTCACACTGCGCCGACAGACGCCGACCAGCGGCTACACTGGTACATACACATGTAAAAGCTGGCCGCTGGATTTAGAAAGTGGCTAAAATGTGCCTAATGTTCGAGTGGGGGACAAAGGGGGACTGTGAATTTATTAACACTGAAAGTAAAACATTTGAGAACAGCCTGGTCCTCCTGAAAAAAAAAGACAATATTCAGCAACAAGAGCGTTTCAAGGACTAGAAGAAGAACTAGCCTAAAGCCGCTCAGAAGAAAACAAAACAGCACCCCGTTGTTGATATATTTCCACTGTAAATACATTGTATTTCTGTGTCAGCTTATTTCACAGTGGTATGACTGACCTCGAAACTGCCCTGATTCTATCCCTATTCTTTAACTCTGATGTAACCCCCAATCCAGTTAACCAGGACCTTCAGCTGCATCAGAGGTGGGTATACTGGAGTTTAACTCTGGGTGGTGGATCTTCAGGAATGACGCTTGGCACCTTTGGGCTACGTCAAATGCCATGGACTACCAGACAATTGCCTTATTGTAATCTATCTTTGGTGGTGAACTGTTTACCATAGTGTTTGCCCAGTGGACTAAAATTTTTAGGCTGGTATTTTACACAGGTCAGGGTTCCTTTAAACGAACTCTGGAGGGTTAGAGTTCAGCACAGCTCAGTGATTTCCCTGCTCTAACAGCACTGAATCTGGTTCCTCATCTGGCCAGGGACCACACAAGCCGGGTCGAGTTAAAAGTAGTGCAGGACATCATCACAGAAGTGTCTCTGACTGAAATCACTTCTCTAAAGGCGCAGCAATAGTGCAATCTGCCCAAGTTACTTCTTACTTTTAAATCCAAGTTTAAGAGGCAACACTCAGCTTTAGCCAACAAATTACTGGATCTCATTTCCATGAGCTGTAAGCCATATTATATTATATATTATATATATATGAGCGGGGGATATATATATATATATATATATATATATATATATATATATATATATATATATATATATATATATCCCCCGCTCATATTCATATATATATATATATATATATATATATGTCATCCTTACACAACTGTTATATGTTACATACAATTAGGGTTAACATGTTTCTTATTAAGATTGATGGAATTTTTATATGTATGTATCATACATACATACATTATATATATATATATATATATATATACATACATACATACACACACACACACACACACACACACACACACACACACACACACACACACACACACAGGTGCATCTCAATAAATTAGAATGTCGTGGAAACGTTAATTTATTTCAGTTGTCTTTGCGGGTGTTTTGAGTTGATTAGCTGATTGACGTCACCATATTCTAATTTGTTGAGATAGTGAATTGGTGGGTTTTTGTTAAATGTGAGCCAAAATCATCACAATTAAAAGAACCAAAGACTTAAACTACTTCAGTCTGTGTGCATTGAATTTATTTAATACATGAGTTTCACAATTTGAGTTGAATTACTGAAATAAACGAACTTTTCCACGACATTCTAATTTATTGAGATGCACCTGTATGTATGTATGTATGCATGCATGTGTGTGTGTGTATATATATATATATATCTCTCTCTTTGTTATACGT
The DNA here is from genome assembly GCA_023630585.1 of Cranoglanis bouderius. Lineage (NCBI taxonomy): Eukaryota > Metazoa > Chordata > Actinopteri > Siluriformes > Cranoglanididae > Cranoglanis > Cranoglanis bouderius. The sequence continues at coordinate 4,292,331 of CM042556.1, read as the reverse complement.
AGGTGTGAAACAATTATTGGCACCGTTTTAGTCAATACTTTGTGCTACCTCCCTTTGCCAAAATAACAGCTCTGAGTCTTCTCCTATAATGCCTGATGAGGTTGGAGAATACATGACAAGGGATCTGAGACCATTCCTCCATACAGAATCTCTCCAGATCCTTCAAATTCCGAGGTCCACGCTGGTGGACTCTCCTCTTCAGTTCACCCCACAGGTTTTCTATGGGTTTCAAGTCAGGGGACTGGGATGGCCATGACAGGACCTTGATTTTGTGGTCAGTAAACCATTTTTGTGTTGATATTGATGTATGTTTTGGATCATTGTCCTGCTGGAAGATCCAACCACGGCCTATTTTAAGTTTTCTGGCAGAGGCAGTCAGGTTTTCATTTAATATCTGTCCATGAGAGTCCATGATGCCATGTATCCTAACAAAAAGTCCAGGTCCTCTGGCAGATAAACAGCCCCAAAACATTAAAGAGCCACCACCATATTTAACCGTGGGCATGAGGTACTTTTCCATATGGTTACCTCTCTATGTGCACCAAAACCACCTCTGGGGTTTATTTCCAAAAAGCTCTATTTTGGTTTCATCTGACCATAGAACCCCATCCCATTTGAAGCTAAACTGAAAGACGCTTGAGTTTGTTTTTGGATGAGAGTAGAGGCTTTTTTCTTGAAACGCTTCCAAACAACTTGTGGTGATGTAGGTGACTTCTGATTGTAGTTTTGGAGACTTTCTGACCCCAAGACACAACTAACTTCTGCAATTCTCCAGCTGTGATCCTGGGAGATTTTTTGGCCACAAGAACCATCCTCTTCACAGTGTGTTAAGACAATAGACACACGTCCAATTCCAGGTCGATTCATAACATTTCCAGTTGATTGGAACTTCTTAATTATTGCCCTGATGGTGGAAATGGGCATTTTCAATGCTTGTGCTATTTCCTTATAGCCACTTCCCATTTTGTGAAACTTAACAACCTTTTGCCGCACATCACAGCTATATTCCTTGGTCTTACCCATTGTTATGAATGACTAAGGGAATTTTGCCTACGTGTTACCTCATATGTATACCCCTGTGAAACAGGAAGTCATGGTTGAACAATTTCCTGTTCCTAGTCACCCAGGTGTACTAAAAAATGTAAAATATCAATGGAAATTTACTTCAAATATATTTTTCTCATATGAATTCATAGGAGTGCCAATAAATGTTGCACACCGATATTTAACAAAGATTTTTTATTTTTTTTTGATAAACCTGTGTTGTTTGCAATTGTTTGGTATCCATGAGAGCAGAGTATTTTTGGTGTGTTTTTTTAAACAAAAGATCAAAAGTTTAAAGAATAAAGACAATTTTTCATAATGTTCACTCGTTATGAAATGGCAGCCGTTTTACAATTTAGCCCAGACGCGCTCTGCAACATGCCACATATACATGTTATAAAGATAAAACTTATCTAGATATATTTATTTCCTTTTTGATGTAGAATCAAAACAAATCAAACCTGGCATATCTGTAATGATTTCAATGATAAATGACAAAATTGCCACTTATTGACCTGATTGTTCCCCCAGAACCCTACTTCTGCCAAACTACTATATCAAGCTACAAATTTCATAAGAAGTTTAGCTTCACATTGCAAAGAAATAAACAGCCATTTTTGCACATTTTGCCAAATGTGTGTACAGGAATGCACATAATATAAACTGAAGATAGTGATTTGGAATAAACATTTCACACTTGATAAGCCATACGTAGCTGAAGTATATTTTAAGAACCAAAAACAGAACTGTCTTTTCAGATTGAGCACAGTCTAATGAAAGTCACCCATAAGGCTGCTACAACAGTACGTGGCAGTTAGTGAGCTGCTACTTTATCGGTATATACAGGTGCATCTCAATAAATTAGAATGTCGTGGAAAAGTTCATTTATTTCAGTAATTCAACTCAAATTGTGAAACTCGTGTATTAAATAAATTCAATGCACACAGACTGAAGTAGTTTAAGTCTTTTGTTCTTTTAATTGTGATGATTTTGTCTCACATTTAACAAAAACCCACCAATTCACTATCTCAACAAATTAGAATACTTCATAAGACCAATAAAAAAAACATTTTTAGTGAATTGTTGGCCTTCTGGAAAGTATGTTCATTTACTGTACATGTACTCAATACTTGGTAGGGGCTCCTTTTGCTTTAATTACTGCCTCAATTCGGCGTGGCATGGAGGTGATCAGTTTGTGGCACGGTGGTATGGAAGCCCAGGTTTCTTTGACAGTGGCCTTCAGCTCATCTGCATTTTTTGGTCTCTTGTTTCTCATTTTCCTCTTGACAATACCCCATAGATTCTCTATGGGGTTCAGGTCTGGTGAGTTTGCTGGCCAGTCAAGCACACCAACACCATGGTCATTTAACCAACTTTTGGTGCTTTTGGCAGTGTGGGCAGGTGCCAAATCCTGCTGGAAAATGAAATCAGCATCTTCAAAAAGCTGGTCAGCAGAAGGAAGCATGAAGTGCTCCAAAATTTCTTGGTAAACGGGTGCAGTGACTTTGGTTTTCAAAAAACACAATGGAACAACACCAGCAGATGACATTGCACCCCAAATCATCACAGACTGTGGAAACTTAACACTGGACTTCAAGCAACTTGGGCTATGAGCTTCTCCACCCTTCCTCCAGACTCTAGGACCTTGGTTTCCAAATGAAATACAAAACTTGCTCTCATCTGAAAAGAGGACTTTGGACCACTGGTCAACAGTCCAGTTCTTCTTCTCCTTAGCCCAGGTAAGACGCCTCTGATGTTGTCTGTGTTTCAGGAGTGGCTTAACAAGAGGAATACGACAACTGTAGCCAAATTCCTTGACACGTCTGTGTGTGGTGACTCTTGATGCCTTGAGCCCAGCCTCAGTCCATTCCTTGTGAAGTTCACTCAAATTCTTGAATCGATTTTGCTTGACAATCCTCATAAGGCTGCGGTTCTCTCGGTTGGTTGTGCATCTTTTTCTTCCACACTTTTTCCTTCCACTCAACTTTCTGTTAACATGCTTGGATACAGCACTCTGTGAACAGCCAGCTTCTTTGGCAATGATTGTTTGTGGCTTACCTAGTGAACCAAACTGAGAGACCATTTTGAAGGCTCAGGAAACCTTTGCAGGTGTTTTGAGTTGATTAGCTGATTGGCATGTCACCATATTCTAATTTGTTGAGATAGTGAATTGGTGGGTTTTTGTTAAATGTGAGCCAAAATCATCACAATTAAAAGAACCAAAGTCTTAAACGACTTCAGTCTGTGTGCATTGAATTTATTTAATACACGAGTTTCACAATTTGAGTTGAATTACTGAAATAAATGGACTTTTCCACGACATTCTAATTTATTGAGATGCACCTGTGTGTAAGAGCAAAATACTGGTGAAATATTCAAACAGCGAATTCTAAGCAATAAAAATTTCAACATTTGTAACTACCCAAATACCTGTGAGGGCACAACCTAACAAACTTAAAATGTTAGTTCAATTCCATGTGGTTGTTACTGCTATAATACAAATAAGGAACCCTGATAAGGAATGAAAGAAAGCTTTCATAATGACAGTGACTAGGCAGTTTGGGTCATTTTTCTGATCAAAAATAGTCGATTTTCCTTCAGCAGCTTATATTGCTATCCAGTGACTGCCCAAGGCTGCAGGTACAGAAACCAGTGTCTGAACATGAATGAATGGCAGCCAGGATTCTTCCTTTCACTCCGGCCAGAACAAATTGTGGCCTGGCTTTTCAACAGTGCATAAATCTGACATAAACGCCCCAATTTTCAACATATTTTCTCCCAATACCAAAAAGATAACAATGCATACCATAGACTTGAGATCGGACACACCGGCTGCAGTAGCAGATTTTTCCTGTGAAATGGCGGTGGACGTTTCATCAACTAATAGTCTGAACATTTTCAAACGGTTTGGAGTAGGTTCGAATCCGTGATGACTACGTGTAACAGGATTGGCCCTTACAGTTCCCGGTCTTCCCTGATGGACTGGTCTTGCTCTTCAGTCGCTGCCCTACTAACAAATATTAACCCAGTGCCTATATAATTATCTGTGCACCATGTAAAGAATCTATCTGCAGTCAAAATCCGACCATGGTTAGGAGGAGGCACGTGCAACCGACCATTTTACAGCAGCCCCAATTCCATGACAAGGTCCTTTATAGTGGCTGGTTGCAAAGTTATGCAAAATCATTATAATGATGAGCCAATTTTTTTTTTTTTAAATACTGTTCCCTTATTATCTAAGAAAAAAAAAAAAACATTATATGGAGAAGAAATTTGGTATATTTGTCACTTTTAGAATCGAAAACAGAACAGTCAAACCACTGTGTTGATGGTCGATGGATCTTACCTAGTTTATTTCAACTGCACATTGTGATGATGATGATGATGATGCAATCCCCAATTTGCATCAGAATCTAGATCATAACGTACGTTGAATTCAAGGAACAATAACTGCAAAAACTGCCTACAGTAATAATAAGAACACTGAACACCTATTTGTATGTACATATTTTGGCAAAAAAAAAAAGAAAAGATTTCTTTGTAATGTGGCATAGCACACACCTAATTTTCACTTATCTGTAAGTAAAGCTAAATGTCTTATAAAATCTGTAGCTTGATATAGATTGACAGAAGTAGGGTTCTAGGGGGCAGGGGTCAAACATGGGTACACCCTAAAAAGTGCCATTTATCATTGAAATCATTACAGATGTGCTGATGACTGATATTTCATAATGAATGAGAGCTGACTCAAAAGAATTGGGTTTTTTTTTTTTTTTTTGCTCACGCGTGTCCTGACAAATGTGAAAAAAATAAATAAATCGGAAAAATCTAAGATGTTCTTCTTTTCCTTTCGGCTGTTCCCTTCAGGGGTCGCCACAGCGAATCATCTGCCTCCATCTAGCCCTATCCCCTGCATCCTCTTCTCTCAGACCGACTACCTTCATGTCCTCCTTCACTACATCCATAAACCTCCTCTTTGGTCTTCCTCTCGGCCTCCTGCCTGGCAGCTCTAACCTCAGCATCCTTTTACCGATATATTCACTCTCCCTCCTCTGAACATCTCCAAACCGTCTCAACCTGGCCTCTCTAACTTTGTCTCCAATACATCTCACATGTGCTGTCCCCCTGATGTACTCATTCCTGATCCTATCCATCCTCGTCACTCCCAAAGAGAACCTCAACATCTTCAGCTCTGCTACCTCTAACTCTTCCTCCTGTCTTTTCCTCAGTGCAACTGTCTCCAAACCATACAACATCGCTGGTCTCACTACTGTCCTGTAGTGGTGGAAAAGTCCTTCAACACAGTCCGCTCATTTGAGATGGAAAAAAAATAAAAAATCTCCGATGTTTAATTGTGGAGCTCCTTCGCAAGAAATGTGAGGTCTGGCAATATAATATAACATAATATAACATAATATAATATATGTCAGGCAATGTAGTGTTATGTAAAAACAATGAAATCTCGCACAAGCCTAGAGCTCATCAATCCTCATTCTACTATACGTCAGGAATCAGTCTGAAAGCTCGTGTGATTCTAATCTATGTTTACGTAAATGATTTTTTTATAGCATTGCCAGGTATTGTGAAAATACTGGTTTACTTGAATAATCATCTGGTTAATGCTACATCGCTGTGCTGTTCTTACTGTTAGTCTAGTTGTAAACCATTTTAGATTATATTATCCAAACAGTGCTGTATACTTGAATAATGACTACAATGTTCACGTTGATTCTTACGTACTTGAAGGCTGCATGCTCCCGTTATACATCTTCTCTTAACTGTTATTATTCATGCAAGGTTTTTAGTAAATGGGATTTCAGTTTCTGCTGGGGGTTTGAAATCAGGTGTATTGGTATTGCTGGACTATGATAATTCTGGGGTGATGACATCACTAGCTTTGGGAATAATGTGGTGCAGCAGGAATTATTTCTCACACACTGTGTAGTGCACGTTTACAGGAAGCCATCTGATTTTCGAGTGTCGTACCTGGAACTCCAGGGTGCACTTAGTCCCGATGGTGATGTCCTCGTAGAAACATTGCTTGGCGTTATCTGGCAGCTCGAAGGTGAGCTCGGAGCCCCACACACGACCCCAGAGCAGATGTGCACACAACATCTGCACCAACACACGCACACTGAGCGCACGGCCACCGAGCATCATGGCTAACTTCCGAGGGAGGGGATCTCAGAAGACACACAGATGCACCTTCAACTGGAAAACACCGCGTTCCTCAATGAAGAAACCACATTAGCAATTAGACATATGTTTATACATATAAAACACAGTCGTGTTGAGTGGGGAACTTTTTACAATCCTTCCTAGCTAGCGCTTCATAATGAACAAACCCTCCGGCTAAGCTAATCCTCAGCTGACGTCGGCTAAAACCGACGTCTAATTACCCGGGATATAGATGGCAGATGAGTTTATGGACTGAACGGTTTTCTTATAAACGCGCACATTCGTTGTAATCTCACTGGCTTATTAAAAAAGGTTATTAAATTATGTCCTTTTTTTTGTTTTGTTTTGTTTCTTTTTTCTTTTTTTTTTTTTAGCAATGAAGCTTAACTCACCAACAAATCTTCTACCCGGATGAAGGAAGTGCACCGGTGGCGATGACATAGCACGTACGTGCGTAGTGACGTAATATATAACGGGTCCACGTCTGACTGCGAGGTGTTATGTTTTCACCACCCGTATTCGGACAATTCCTATGGCAGGCTTTCAGAGTCAAAACGAGTGGGAATACCCGCATGACCACGTAAACGGACGTTCGTGCTAACACTTAAATGCTTTACCGCCACCTAATGGTGTGGCGTTAATGCTTAAAATAAATAAATAAATAAATAAATAAATAGGGGATAGAAATAAAAAAAGTTAAAAAGTAATAGAAAAGTTTTCTTCATGGAAATGTAACTTTCAAGGTTTTATAACGCATTATGGTTCAGAGAACGGTGTCCTAATGTTCTTATAACCTTTAAGTTGTTTTAATCTCTCGAAAACCTTGCAGTAACCCGGAATGGTTCTGATTACATTCCCCTAAATCCCTAAACAAACATGTTATGATACTGTAGACGTGTAACCGAATATAAATTCATTATTATGATAATGTGTCCTAAACGAATACGAACGCACATACGAAGAGCAGGAGGATAATTCAGGTTTTTTGCTTGTTTGTTTGTTAGAAAGATTGTCTGAAAGCTTCAGACCAGGTGTGTGCATTGGTACTGACATCCCTCAGGATGGGAAAAAAAAAAAAAAAGTTGTTGCTAGGGTTATGGATGGGGCAAAATACCGTCTTAATAGTCTTGAGGAAAATCTGCTGCCCTCTACCAGAAAGTTGTCAATGGGAAGAAGGTTTACCTTCCAACATGTCAATGACCCAAAGCACACAGCAAAACTGATCACACAGTGGTTGAAGGAGAAAAAAGTGAATGTCCTTGCATGGCCTAGTCAGAGCCCAGACTTAAACCCCATTGAAAATCTGTGGAATGACTTGAAGACTGCAGTCCACAAACAGTCACCATCAAATTTAACTGAACTTGAGCAGTTCTGCAAAGAAGAGTGGGCAAATATTGCAAAGTCTAGATGTGCAAAGTTAGTAGAGACATATCCCAACAGACTAAAGGCTGTAATTAAAAAATTAAGGCAAATTAAAGCAAGGGGGTGATCCTTTTTCCAACTCAGTGATTCTGTTTTTTATTTTTGTTTGTTTGTTTTTAAAAAAAATATTTTTTATATATTTTTTCTGACATGTTGGTGTTATATCTTTCACTTGGATGTTATAGGTTGCACTGAGTAAAAACAAAAACTGTGTCCGTTTTCATTTCAGGCTGAAAAGCAACAAAATGTGATTATTTTAAAGGGGGGGTGATTCTTTTCTATACCCACTGTAGATGCAGAAATAGATATAGTTATAATTACAGATGCAGAAACAGATATAGATATAGATAGAGATAAAGATACAGATATAGATTCAGATTGCGTTACACCTGTACTATACTAATATAAACCTGGTTGGTTGTTGTAAAGTTCCTGTTATGTTTGTGTCTAACAACAGTATGAGTATACTCTATTTATTTGTTATATTTATTAACACAACATGCATTAACACATTATTATTATTATTATTATTATTATTATTATTATTATTATTAGTGGTAGTAGTAGTAGTAGTAGTAGTAGTAGTTGTTGTTGTTGTATTAGGAGTATTAGTAGAAGTATATTAATAATACATTTAGCTATGAATATACACAGCTATGCAAAGCTATGGCCACATAACAGAAGACCAGAATAAGCATGAATATGCTCCTTTTATTGACCAGAAAATTTTCCATATAAAACTTGATGTGATAATCGTAAACCTTTGTCAAATACCACTAGATGGCAGAATAGCTGCACTATTCTTTATGTATGACCTACATGCAATAGAGACGCAGTGTCTTTGCATTTGTTGCAAAGTAGACCTATCACCTACACTGATTTTAAACAATCAATGACATAACAACAAAGCATCCGTGACATGCCTAATTTCACCTACAAATGACCAGATCGTATCTTGAGATGAGATGAAAAATCTGTGCTTCTGAGAGTTTCATTAGTTTCATGTGTCATCACAGTAGGTAATGAATGCAAGGGCTAGAAATGAACTTTAATATTAATGAATATTTGAACTTATCCTGACTGTGTCCACAGGCAAACGTCAGTGTGATGATTGATAAATGTGTAGCGGCCTGGGAAAACCCATCACATGGTCTAATTGTGACATTTTCTATTCTAGTATATATACAGTCCCCTCCAGAGTATTCATGTTGGTTTATTCTTTTTAACAACAAATGCAGTCTTCACGGGCGAAGCCCAGGGCTCAAACCAAGAGTTGACATTCAGAGCTATTAAAACAATAAATTTAACAGGGCACACCTGAGCAACAAGAAACACTTGTTAGTCACAGGTTCCAATACTTTTGATCAGATGAAAAATGGCTGGGTTCGAACAAAAGGTGGGATGTTCTAAGTTGTTTAACACGTCTAGATGTAAATATGAGGAAATGAAAGCTGAAATTCTGATGCATCGTCTCATTAATCTTGTGATCTCAAACCCAAATGTTTTCAGACTATAGCAAAAACAAAAGAATTGGCCTTGCTGTCCCAATTCTTTCAGAGGGGACTGCAGGTCTGAAAACTACAGGCTTTCCTGGTGTGAAATAAGTTTCCCGTCATGTGGAGCAAACTGTAAATACATTTTTAGTGCTCTGACACATGCAAAACGTACATGTTTTAAATAGAATATCGAATAAAATCAAAACTGAAAAGAGCAATAGTGAATGTTTTCTGTTTGTGCAGGAATATCACACCACAAACCACAAATCAGCCCATACAATACAATTCAATTCAGTTTTATTTGTATGGCATTTTTAACAATAGACATTCGATCCTCGATGAGCAAGCCATAGGTGACAGTAACCAGGAAAACCTCCCTGAGAAATGAAGAAGAAACCTTATGAAGAACCCAGCCCATAAATGACAGTTAAAAAAAAAAAAAAAAATTGCTTATGAGCATTAGTCACTACTAAGTTAGCTTTTTCAAAACTCATCATATCTCTGTGTACAAACACACAGCTCAGCACATCAGTTCATTTCATGGCCAAAATCCATCAAAATACCACAACCACATGTCCAAATAAATTAAAACACAGCACTCTTTATAACACGAACACTTTGTCAGTCAGAGCACAATGACCAAAAAACTCTAACATCTAGTGTCCTTACAGTACATGTACTATATGATAAGTATTAATGGTGTAGTCATTTTTCTTTAGTTTGATTTGCGTTTTCATTTGTTGATTTACCCTTAATTGATAAAAGCATTTTTTAAACATTGAGTTACAAACAGAATGCCACAATTTGCAGTAATTAAATATAACAGGAATATACAAAATCAAAAATTCTGACTACAACAAAAATAAAACTTGATCATACGTTTTCTGTGTGGTAAAGTAATAAATAATGTGAAAGGAAAAGTGAGAAGTTGAAAAATAATATAACTGAGAAAGTTATACCTGTTCTATATAACTCTTTGATCATACTGTGATGCTACTGTGATGGTACATCTTTAGTTAAAATGTTATGTTAATATAATAGGGAAAGTAAATAACTAAGCATGGGTAATAGGAACCGTAATATATCTACCATAATACTGATTTGCCAATATTGAACTTCATGATCTGATAAAAAGGGGAAAGGCAATATGAACACCTGGTTTTCACCTGGAGAAAAAAATTCTACTCACCAAGCCCCAGTTGGTTCTTTCAGATCTCTGAATGAAAAGGCTTGGTACATAAACATAGCAATTACTTTTTATGGGTATTTACACAACGGGTGATAAAGCACAGTAGAAAGTACACTGTGTATCGCAGCAGCATGTTAACAAAAATTCTTTCTGTCCCGAAGAAAAGAAGAAGAAGATAACTTATAACTTAACTGATGTCTGTTTATAACTGTCAACAAAAATTAATGACTGATACAAATGGACAATTATATATAATTTAAACTGTACTATTATATATAATTTAAACTGAACAACTGAACCCCTTATATGTTCAGGATCACTGGAACCAGACTTGTATTCCTTTATATATATATATATATATATATATATATATATATATATATATATATATATATATATATATATATATATATATATATATATATATATATATATATATATATATATATATATATATATATATATATATATATGCATGTATGTATGTATGTATGTGTGTGTGTGTGTGTGTGTGTGTGTGTGGCCTCCAGCTCAGTAATATTCTTGGGTTTGCGTGCTGCAACCGCCTTCTTCAAATCCCACCAGACATTTTCTATGGGGTTCAAGTCAGGTGACTGATGGCCACTATAGAATCTTGCAGGACTTTGCGGTATGCTTGGGATCACTGTCCTGTTGAAGGTCCAATGACGCCCAAGTTTCAGCTTCCTCACAGACAGCATGACGTTTTCTACTAGGATTTCCTGATACTTCAATGAATCCATCTTGCCTTCCACATGCTGCAGATTTCCAGTGCCAGCGGATGCAAAGCAGCCCCAGAGCATCACTGAGCCACCACCATGCTTGACTGTGGACAGAGTGTTCTTTTCAATGTATGCTTCATTCTTCTTCCTCCAGACATACCGCTGATCCATCGTGCCGAAAAGTTCCACAGAACAGAATCCCAAAACCTCTGTGGCTTATTTATATGATTTTGAGCATATTGGAGCCGACTTTTCTTGTGCTTTTGGGTCAGTAGTGGTGTACGTCTTTGAGTTCTGGCATGGAAACCTTCTGCGTTTTGTACGCACCATACTGTGCTCACTGAAACCGCAGTGCCTGTTGCCACCAAGTCTTTCTGCAGGTCTTTTGCAGTCACTCGAGGGTTTTTCACAACCTGCCTTCTCAGAAATCTGGTTGCAGCCATTGATAGCTTCTTTTTTGTCTGTCCCGTCCAGGTAGTGTAACCACTGTTCCCTTAACTTTGAACTTGTGAACTATTCTTCCAACGGTGTCTCTAGGAACATTCAGTGCCTTCGCTATATTTTTGTATCCTGTTCCTTGTTTGTGAAAGTCAATGATCTCTTCTCTTAACTTTTTGGACCTAGCAATATTTCTAACATGCAGACACTCAGCAAACCCCAGCTCAAGCATACCTGATGCAAATAATGAAGCCCTTGATAAACCTGATTTGCAGTGGGGGTTGAATCATTTTGACTGCAACTGTATATATATATATGAACAGGGACTCAAAAATTCCCAGAATGTCCACAAACATCCACTGATGAAGGCACAACCAACCTGGTGCTGGCATACATAGTCCCCTATGTATGGAGACTTTTGGGACACCCATTAGTTACTGAATAATTTTTTGAGGTTAATAAATAATATACATCAAGATTAATTACTGAATAATAGGCAGAGAGTTTAAGGGGTTGCATTATGTGTGGGATAAATAAAAACAGTAACAAATATTTAAATCAAATTAATACATTTCCTGTAAGATCTCAAAAAAGGAATTCTGGTTATTAGAATGTGTTAGATTGTGCTCTTTGTTTTGTATAGTTTTAAGTAACAAGTCATATGTGTGTATGGTTTAATGCATATATCTTAAAATGCTCCCACAATTTCCTGTGCATTTGGCAATAAATAACATCTGATAATGTGTCGACGTGGTTTGATACGTGACTGAATGTTCATTCCAACTTGGATCAAAGCTCTTGAGAATATTGACCTAGCTAGTAAAATATTTATACTGATTGCAAACCAGTACACTCCATGCTGTCCTTTCCAGACTCTTATGCAACTTGAATTTTATTCACTGCTGTGGTAGAAAGTAATTGTTTAATGTTCAAACAATTGCTTTCTACCACAGTTACTTAATTGTTTAAATTAATTAATGTTTAAATGTGACATCAAACACAGTCTCATGATCATCATGTTTTTGTTGTTCAAGCCATATATATTATCAAACTGGGGGGCACAGTGGCTTAGTGGTTAGCACATTTGCCTCACACCTCCAGGGTTAGGAATTCAAATTCCACCTCCACCCTGTGTGTGGGGAGTTTGCATGCTTCCTCCAGGCACTCCAGTTTGGCATCTCTAAATTGTCTGTAGCATGTGAATGTGCCCTGGGATAGGCTCCCAGCAACCCAGCAATGGATGGATATTATCAAACTAATTTGAGCTCCAAATCACTATCCCAACAATTTAATTTAATTAGCCATAGTCACTGTAGTATCTAATAGATTGTGTATTTTCAAAAAATTATCATGTCCAAGGCTGAAATTTGTCCAAAGCTGAAAGGAGATTTTTTTTTTTTTTTTTTTTTAAATTTGAAATTATTTAATATTTGGCCTGAGGTGTAGAGAAGGGTTTGATGTGGGTGATCAATGATGGTAAAACATTATAAAAATGTTAAAAGAAGGTCTATTTTGTAGCAAGGGAACAGAAACAAAGAAGTGAGTAGGAAAGTCGCCATACACATGTGGAGGTTTGTTTTCATGTCTGGACTGCTAGTGAAAAAAAACCACAACAACACAAGAGCAGGCCTTAGATTCTTTTTCTACATTCGAATGTTTCTCATTTTTTTCCGCATTTTTCTTCAAATGATGAATAATCTCAGGATTATTTTGGGCTGATTAAGTTATTTTTGGAACTATCTAGAAAGATACTGTACAACACCCTCTTCGAGTAATATCTACACGTACAGTCATGTGAAAGCATAAGTACATCCCATGGAAATTGTTGGCTTTTTTGAGATATTTGGACAAGCAAACATTTGATCGTCTTTGAAACAGTGCCTATTAATAAAGTTGATACACTCTATTAAATGACACATAAAATTGACATTTTGTAGTAATTGTCACATTATTATTTAAATGAACAAAAAAACAGATCAGTCACATGGAAAAAGTAAGTACACCCCTACATTTATCACACCTTCAAATCCATAAAATTAGAATCAGGTGTTCAAGATTGGGTGCCAGTGATTAGAACCTGCTTAGGGCGTTATTCAAACCTCTCACATATAGTGTCTGGTGTTCCCATTGCTATAGAGGTGTGTGGTGTCATCATGCCAAGATCTAAAGAGTTCTGTAAGGCCTTCAGAAAAAAAGGTTGTGGATGCCTATGAGTCTGGCAAGTGATTTAAAAAGATCTCCAAATTATTTGAAATACATCATTCCACTGTGAGGAAAATCATCTACAAATGGCTCAGATTTCAAATGACTGCCAATTTGTCCAGGACTGGCTGTCCCAGCAAATTCAGCCCAAGAGCAGACCGTCTGATGCAAAAAGAAGTCTCCAAGAACCCCAAACTTTCATCACAGGATCTGCTAGTAAGTCTTGCAACTGTTGGTGTCAAAGTGCATGCTTCTACAATCAGAAACAGATGGCACAAATTTGACCTTTATGGGAGGTGTGCCAGGAAAAAGCCTTTGCAAGACTGCAGTTTGTCAATGAGAATATAGGCAAAGACCAGGCCTTTTGGAATAATGTGCTCTGGACATACGAATTAAAGATAGAGTTGTTTGGCCACAGTAACAGCAGACATGTTTGGTGCAGACCAAAGACAGCTTTTCAGGAAAAGCACCTCATACCAACTTTGAAGCACGGTGGTGGAAATGTTATGGTTTGGGGTCGCTTCACTGCCTCAGGGACTGGACAGCTTGCATTCATTGATTCAACTATGAATTCTGCACCATATCAAAGAGTGCTTGAAGGTAATGTGAGCCCATCTGTCCGAAAGTTGAAGTTGAACCGAAAGATTTGAAACGGGCAGTACATGCAAGAAAACCCTCAAACATCTTGCAGCAGAAGGAATACTGCATGGAAGAGTGGTCAAAATTCCAGGCAGCTGGTGGACAATTATGCAAAATGCACAAGAGGTTATTTTTGCTAAAGGGGACAATACTAGCTTCTGGCCAAGGGTGTACTTACTTTTTTCACAGAAGAATATCACATCTATTGATATTTCTGTTAAACAAATGATTGAAAAAGCTGTTTCCTTGTGGTTTTGTTAAAGTATATCAACTTTATTAAAAGGCACTGTTTCAAAGATGATCAAATATTTGCTTGTCCAAATATGTCAAAAAAGCCAACAATTTGTATGGGGTGTACTTACTTTATTTTATTTTTTCACATGACTGTATCTGGCTTTCTAGCTGTAATCAGAACACAATCACTTGCCATGAAGATCTTGCCTTCGATATGGTTGAACCAGATACCAAAGAGCAGTCATGCATTATTGCAGAACAGAGTATACAGTATAGCGGCTAGAGAGCAGATTACTTATATAAATTTCATGTTATGATTCAGCAGTTCAACCCACCAGTGGCCTCTGTTTCACTTGCTCCCTCATCAGAAGGAGGTGCTGGTTTGCCGTCTACATTCTGAGTCACACTTCTAGAAAAATACATTTGACACCCAAGTAAGTACAAACGAGTTGCTTTCCTTCAAGTTAATGAGCTGAGTCACACTCAACACTTGTTCTTGGTTAAGTCTTCTTGGGTAAGTCTTCTTGGGTAAGTCTTCTTGGGTAAGTCTCTACAAACTTTGCACAACTAGCTTTGGGCAGTTTCTCCTGTACTTCCTGGCAGATCCTCTCAATCTCAATCAGATTGGACAGGGAACGCCTGTGAACTGCCAACTTCAGTGATGTCTTGGCTGTATGCTTCAGGTCACTGTTGTGCTGAAAGATGAATATTTGACCCAGGTTGAGGTTGTGTGCACTCTGGAAGAGGTTTTCTTTGAGGACCGCTCTGTATTTGGCAGAATTCATCCTTACCACCATGCTTCGCTGTAGGGATGGTATTAGCCAGTTGATGAGCAGAGCCTGTTTTTTTTATTATTATTATTATTATTTTTTAATTATTATTATTATTTTTTTTAATAGATGTAGTGCTTGGAAATCAGTCTAAAGAGTTCGACTTTTGTACTTTTATTCAGGAGTGACTTCTGTTTAGTCACTCTACCATAAACACCCTTCTACTTAATTCTGACAAGAGGGAAGTATAGGTGTACTAGGTCCACAAGCAGCTAGAAGTCAGCTTTTTGATTACATAGTAACTCTGGGTGGCTTTTCTGTTTCATCACATGCAGCAGTAAAAGATTATTTTATGACCTACATTGTCAAGTCAATACAAACATTTTTTACAAAAAACATTTTAGATTCCCAAACGTTAGTTTTCTAGCAAAAAAATTAATGCTGCAGAAAAATGTTTGTATGTCATTAAAGAAAGCAGTGTATTACGTAAGAGACACTTTTCAGACAGTAAACACAATGAAGGCTGCTGGGTTTTGCTGCAAAAATAAGAAGCGAGTGCGAAAGTCAAAGTCTCCAGAAGAACTGTGTCTGGTTCTGCAAGATGCTCAATAAAACTTACCAGCTCATTTCCTTATAAAACTGCACACATTGTACCAGAGACTACTATTTTTATTTTTATTTTTATTTTTGTCACACCAAATATTGATTTTGTTTAATTTATTACTGTTTACTGCTCTTTATGATATGTAGAAAATTAAATTAAATTAAATTATTTTGAAGGCATTTTTGCTCTACAGCAATTCTTTGCATGCACCTAAAACTTTGCACAGTACTGTACACACACACACACACACACACACACACACACACACAGTGGTGCTTGAACGTTATTGAACCCTTTAGAATAGATAAACTGTATATCTGTATAAATATGACCTAAAACATCATCAGGTTTTCACACAAGTCCTAAAAGTAGATAAAGAGAACCCAATTAACAAACTACACAAAAATATTATACTTGGTCAATTCCTTATTGAGGAAAATGATCCAATATTACATCCAATATTACATATCTGTGAGTGGCAAAAGTATGGGAACCTTTGCTTTCAGTATTACCGTTTCCGGTAGCTGTTGATCAGTCCTGCACATCGGCTCGGAGGAATTTTAGCCCATTCCTCAGTACAGAACAGCTTCTCTGCAACTCTGGGATGTTGGTGGGTTTCCTCACATGAACTGCTTGCTTCAGGTCCTTCCACAAAATTTCTTTAATTTCATTTAATGTTATAAACAGAGTGTACTTTATTGAGAGTTTTACTGTGAACCAGAGTTTGGGTTTCTGTAGTATTTAGTGTATTGTTTATTGGATAGTTTGTTTACTGTACAGTCTATTGTCTGTAACTGATACTCTTATCTTTGCATAGTTTTTTTATGTTCATTTTTTCATTGTCTCAGGGCAGCACTGTGATTCTGGGGGAACTATATTACCGTCCCAACATTACAGCTGTCTGTGATGAGAGGAATGTCAATAAAGCCTACTTGAACTTGGGCTTGAATGCTGTTCATTTTCTGGTGAATTGCTATTTCAGTACAGACTCTTTAAAGAGACCTTCTATACTCGTTTTCATATATACTCTTTCGACTCATTTGTGATCTCTAAAACAATAAGCAAAGATTTGCTCTAAAATGTGGTTTGGGGATTTAAAGCTTCAAAATATATTTATAAAACGATTAAGTATTTGTGTTAAAAGAATAGTAACTACAACACTCCTCTGCCTATCATATGTATGTAACCAAAATGCAAAGTATTTGTTTCTGTCAAAATTAAATGAACTATAAAGTCAATGATATAGACTCCAAATCAGGATATTAGCACCAAAGAATTTATTATACAGGACAGACAAAAATGATTGGAAACAGTTTACAGAAATATTATTTAAAATGTTTTGCAGTTAGAGCAAAGCTTTTTCATCATACTAATGTTTGGCTGGTGGAATAAGCAGTGTTGCTAGAAACAGCTGTTCAAACCATTCAAACCTATAAATACCTCTATAGTTAGTAATAGAAAAACAAGTATCATTCACTGTGTGAACCAAATTCTTAGTCTACTTTTATCTAAAAATCACTGTTATGCAAGACTTCATTTACTACCATTGTTTTTCCTCCTAACATCAAATGTTCCATATGTAATCTACTGACAAAGAAATGTATAAAAAATAAATTCACGCAAAATGCATTCAAGTCTTTTGACCACATATGGGGTTATGTTACAATGTGGAGGTCATGAACCATGCCAGTTTACATTGAAATTAATAAATCAGTAAAAGAAAGTGCTCCATTTTACATAAAGGTATTAAATCTATGAACAGTTTTTCAGGTAATTACTCTTTTGTGACCACAATGCAAAAAAATTAAAATACCATCTTCTCATAAATTACATGTTTAGGCAAAACAATTTCAGGCCTAGTAACAGTACAAAAGTATGATTATACAGGTCACAGACGCTTAGGAATGCTGTTAGGAAGGACTTCTCAAACTTAGTGAACAAAGAACAGATTGCTGAGGAGTCCAGCCACATTCTGCTATTCAGGCCCATTAGAATGTGCTCAGCACCATTTGCCAAGCTTACACTGGGTCATGACAAAACCGCTTGAATTACCGAGTCCCCATTCCAAACGTCCTTTGCAAATTTACTGAAAAGTATCAAATTGTATTACAAAAAAATAATGTTGCTGTTTTAATCATGCCCGAATTTGTGAAGTTTTGTCTCCTCCATTCTCAGTTATTTTCTTGTGAGATTGTAGTTTCCTGCAGAAGAAAAGAAGAAAAGATGAGTACTAAGTCGACAAAATAAGGTCACTTTCTGTTAAAACCACCAAGATTAAAATGTGTGAAAAAACAAGTAGTGGTGACGTAAGCAGTGTTTTCATCCCCTCTCATCACTAACTTATCTTATCACAGGAGTGATGTTGCAATGTGCTTGGCCAGACAGTAGTTTGGTCAAGGTGAACTTATGTAACTCCTGAACAGAAGATAAGTCCATTGTATTTGCCAAAGCTGAAACAAATCCCCCATAGGTTTTTTTTTCCTCTGATGTTTATCTGATGTTTATCTGATGTTGCTAGAACTCCGAGAGCGAGCTTGCACGTATTACCAAAAACAAAACAAAACAAATGTTTTGCCTGAAGAACAGTTTTCTGATCACCATCACATGTTCACAATTCTATCATCTGACTATTAAAAAAAAATAGCTGCATCTGCAAGTTCACTGAATACTATGCCACTTGTGAAGGCAGACTGGAATATACCAAGCTAAATCTACCATGTTGTAAAAGGTTATACTGACAGGCTAAAATTGCAACGAAGACTGATTGCACATGGAGTCCCTTAACATCCTCTAAATACTCCCAGATCCCTATTTCTGAGACTTGGACATACAGTATATATACACCTGAGGGGATACATAGATGTTCTCAATCACTGGAGTCTCTGTGAATGCAAAAAAAAAAAAAAAAAAAAAAAGGACTGGGAAAAAAAGAAACCACCGATTCACTGCGTATTAAATTAAATTAACCTGAACTACAGCCTTTCATGGCAGCAAGAGTCTAGAAGATCCTGCTTAAACCCCACTTATGAAAAGGAGTGTCTGCAGTAAACAAGAACACAGATATCTGAAAGAAAAAAAAAAAAGTCAGAAAACCCTAAACACAATTTTTTAACTCCTTCAACTCAACTCTTTAGTACATTAAGCTTTATCCTCTGGTAACTAAAGAAATATATTGATAGGGATTATAAAGCTCCAGATGGGTATAAATAAAAGAACATTTAATCACCATTGGATGCATAACTAGATAAGGTTTATGAGGTGATAAACCAATCCTGTTTTATTAGCCATATAAACAAACAATAACACTTCCACAGACTGTTCAATCAGGGCTGAATTGCTTGATCGTTATCTACTGTAAAATGTAAATTTTGTCAGACTTCCTGATAGCACCAAGGCTTTTACTTTTATTGATTAATAACACATTAGATTGGATTCTGTACCCATCCTACATGCTGTACAAAGTGCCATCGCTTTCTAAAACCCTTCTGAAAACAGGAAAGCAGGCCACACCAGTCCTGTAATTACAGCACTGCAGATTTAGCATTCTACCTCATTTAACTCATTGTAATTACTAAGGCTTTAATTATATGATTTTGGCGTGTTCGAAGAGGGAAAACAAACCTGTGTAATATTGGGCATTATGAATGGATAGTTTTGGTTCTAAAAACTGAATGGCTGAACCACGTTTGAGGACACTGATGTACAGTACTGTGTAAAAGTTTTAGGCACATGCTAAGACATGCTGTAGAGCAAAGATGCCTTCAAAATAATTAAATTAAATGTTTCTACATTAAAAGAAAAATACCGTAAAGTGCAGTAAACAGTAGTAAATGAAACAAAGTCAATATTTGGTGTGACAAAAAAATAAAAAATAAAAATAGTAGTCTCCGGTACAATTAGTGCAGTTTTATAAGGAAATGAGCTGGTAAGTTTTACTGAGCATCTTGCAGAACCAGACACAGTTCTTCTGGACACTGACTTTCACACTCGCTTCTTATTTTTGCAGCGAAACCCAGCAGCCTTCATTGTGTTTACTGTCTGAAAAGTGTCTCTTACGTAATATGCTGCTTTCTTTAATGACATACAAACATTTTTCTGTAACATTTAATTTTGTGCTAGAAAACTAATGTTTGGGAATCTAAAATGTTTTTTGTACTGACTTGATAATGTAGACGTCATAAAATAAAAAAATCTGTAACAAAGTTGTTTTTTTTTTTTTTTAGAAAAAAAATAGAGTGCCTAAAACTTTTGCACAGTACTGTACACATACCTGTGACTGCATCAAAAAGATTAAATTCTGTATTAATGCACCGGGTTTTAAAAACAATAAAACTGTTACACATAAGCCATTGTTATCTTTGCCCATTATGCTGCTTTTCAACCAAAGCCTACTATTAACAAACTACATTGTGTGGAGGAAGAATTGTTTATTGTGAATATTATTTATAAGAACATTCTGTTCTTATCCAAGAACACCCTGTCACTATCCAAGAACACCCTGTCACATGATAAAAACACTAACAGACACCCTTTTTATTCTTTACTGGTGACTCAGAGTTTTGGCTATCCCGGGCTCAAGACATTTGTAACATATAGACTTACAAATGGTGTCCTCTTGCCAAATTTACTCCAGAATGTCATTTTGACCGTGTTCTTATGTCCCGTTCTCTGGTCAAATGTCTGGCAATACTGGAAAGGCGGGCTGTACAAGTGCAAGCTGGCTGCACATTCCGTGTGACTGACGTTTTCTACCCGGTGAAGGCCTATGGAATCTGCAACACAGACATTCCGGTGGTACAATTCAAGCTAAAACAGTCACATGAAGTCACGTTTCATGAGTGTAAACCTTAATTTGAAAGCATGCTATTTATACTCTCAATCTTGCAATATGTACTGTAACTAAGATCCCTCCCACACCCTTCTAGTACATTTACAAGTACAGACAGGTGAGGCAGAAAAGGAATTAAGCAGAAAAATGTGCCCTCTTAGAAAAAAACGATACACCCTATGACCTTTCTTCAATGACTGTTTCATCTCAAATCTCCTGTAATCAGTGTTAATAAATTATTAACCAGAGGTTAACAGATAATTAAGAAACTATGTGGTGCTTTAAAAATGATCCATTATTCATTTTGATCACATAATCTTACCATTAATATAAGTGCACTGGTTTTCCTGCAAGATACGCTGAGATTTTTGGACCATGTCACCATGCCCTTTACGGTCAGGCCATTCGAACAGAGTCTCCTTCAGCTGGCCTTGCAGAAGCTTCAAGAAGCAATGCGAGTCTGTATGGTCATGGATACTACTGCAAGTGGCACAGAGCACAGACACGGTCAGAAATAGACAGTAAATATCATTTACTGTAACTGCCACTAAGCTTAAATAAGTCAAACTTAAGTGCAGATTTATTTCTTGCCTCCGTAAATATAAATAACCTTTCCAGTACAGTTAATACGTAACCAGTACAGTGAAATAGGAGAATGACATATTTTAATGGAAACCTGCCATTTCATTGTCACACAATGACTGAACTAAATTAAGCACATGACATTCCTGTATTGGGTAAATAATCTTGTAATAATCGTTAAGTTTTATAACTGTTTAAGGCATAAAGAACTGATGAATAAAGATAAATCTTGCTGATCCAGAATGGGGTCCGAGTCATGAATTATGCTCATCAATGTGTCCTTTCCATTTACGACATCA
The DNA here is from genome assembly GCA_023630585.1 of Cranoglanis bouderius. NCBI lineage: Eukaryota > Metazoa > Chordata > Actinopteri > Siluriformes > Cranoglanididae > Cranoglanis > Cranoglanis bouderius. The sequence continues at coordinate 4,270,666 of CM042556.1, read as the reverse complement.
CAGCACATAGATTTCAAGACTGTTGAGCTCCAGTAACAGTTGACGTTTCTACAACAGGCTACACAGCACCATGAGCACAGTTGAATGAACACCTAGATTACACTAGGACACCTTTTAACCCTGACAGATCCAAGATTCTTGAATTATGTTTAGTTTAGTGTATACTTTATTGTCCTTTCGCAAGGAATTCATCTTGGACTCTGAAGCCATACAAGCACAACAGTTGACACAGACATTGAGAAAGAAAGAAAAAAAAAAAGAAAAAAAAAAAAGATTATGATTATGTTCATTCAATCTTGAGGATTTAGCTCTTCAAGTATTTAATCGTAGTATTTTTTTTTTAATTATTGATGCAACTTATCATCTATAAATGAGTCTAAAGATCACAATTAATCAAACTGTAAGTACAAAGTATGCCAGACATTCCCTAGGGTGCCTAGAAAACCGCTATATAAATCTAAGGAATTATTATTATTAGAGTATTTATGGGAGCTTGAGTTCAAGTGGCTTCAGTTCAAGAGGACGATTATAGCCTGAAAACTGATATACAGTTGTATAAATTTAGCTCCGCTGAAGTGTATTAATATTTCATATTTACGTTATCATTAACACATTACCTGCCATGCCCTTCACCCCAACACAGAATCATAAGGTTGAATTTGCCGTTGCCCTCATCGACGAGATTCCTGGTATACCTAAACAGACACATCATGGCATCATTCTATAAGTTCCATGTGATTGAGAAAGACAGTTTTTTACTTGTTCAGTTATTCTAAATTCAAATTGAAAGACTTGTGACTTTCAATGTTAACAAATGTTAAATTTGTTAATTCAAATGATCAGCTTTGTCAGCATTTATTACAATCAAGCTGAGTGGACTCTCATGTCAGTGGGTGGCACATGCTGTGCCTAATTCTAATGAGAAGTTGCAAATAAAAAGGTTGTAGATAAAAATAAATAAATAAATAAATTCATTTTATGAAGCAAAATAAAGCAGACCAACTGTGTGAATGTACCTATACGTGCACGACTTAAGGAATTGAAGTTATGGATACAACTACATAAACCAATTAATATTTTGCTCCATTACAATAACACTTTTTGTATATTTTCAGTTTTATTAGGGCATAATTTCCATTCCATCCATTCAAACGCAGTTCTTCGCAGGATATTTTCTAAAGATCAACTTGCTGTTGCTGTTTCTCTCTCTCTCTCTGTGTGTGTGTGTGTGTGTGTGTGTGTGTGTGTGTGTGTGTGTGTGTGTGTGTGTGTGTGTGTGTGTGTGTGTGTGTGTGTGTAGAACCCAGCTGCAGTTTCAGAAGGTGTTATCGGTGGAACGATCCTCAGATTACAGATACTTTTCCTGTGGCAATTTTCGGGTGTGTGTCAGACCCTGGCCTGTGATTGGAGGCCTCCTTCCCACCCTTCACAAGCCTTTCAAAACACTCAGCAACTTGAGGCCACCGTGTAATAGCATTTTCCAAACATAGCCAACGTGGCGGGCACAGATAAACATTTTAACAAAAGAATGGGCTCAACTTAAAAAAGAAAAAAAGGAAAAAAAGAAAAAAAGGGACCAAAAAAAAAAAAAAAAAAAAAAGTGTCCCCCAAACAGTAGGTTAAATCTCTGAAGCGCAATACCACTATAATCATCTGTTAAAAATAAACAAATAAACAATTCTAACTGTATTGCGTATTTTTAATCCATAGCTTTCCCCTCCACTTTTTTATGAAGAAAAAAAAAAAAATCGCCAAAATAGTTCGGGAAATGGCTAATAATAATAATAATAATAATAATAATAATAATAATAACAATAACAACAACGACAATAACAACAACAACAACAATAATAATAATAGTGTACCTGTATTGGTCAAATTTAGCAAATTTCTTCCATTCTTGTGGTTTACTTTCGTATGCCTCCATAATACTCTGCACCTCCTCAATATTGACACTGTCACTTTCGAAAATCTGGTGGAGAATTTTAATCAGATCCTCCAGCGTCTCTGGCTTTACCATTTCAGTGTGCTCCATCTTTCCTGCTCCTGTCTCCGAGGTGCCTGTCGCACTCAGTGTGCTCGTCTAACGTTTTATAGATTTTGGTACAATTTAATGGACTGTACCACTCTGTTTCAGAGGGGGGAGTTCTATAGCCGTCGATTTTTTAATTTTTTTAAAACGCAAGAAAACACAAAAATAAACTAGCCTTAAGGTATAAAGTTGGCTTTGAGTAGTTTGTAGGTGTGTAACCGAAAGATGAGATGGCAAAGAAAAATGCAACGCTCGTTTGGCTTTATTTTTAGCCGACGTATCACCTCATTTGGGTGCATTTGGTATAATCCTGCCACACATTCTTATTTTCGAACTGGGCTTCAGTTCAACTATGAGCCATAAAAGACGAGGGGACATGTTGTTACCCTAGGACTCATTTATATAGAAAAGTATAGGGCTAAACGTAAAACTAAGCACACTGCAAGATGATTAAAATAATAATAATAATAATAATAATAATAATAATAATAATAATAATAATACAAAAAGCATTCAAATGTTTTAAAACATGAAGCAGCGAACCAGGGTACACAATTCATTTCTTAAAATCAACATGATTAGCCAAAGAAATTGTGTTATTTTCTAAGGACTTCACCCGACGACAAACTCATCCTAAAATGATTTTAATAAATAAATGAATGAATAATGAATAAATAAATAAACAAACATTTTATTTTACTCCTTGCAAGTGTAAGCAGCCATTGTAAAATGACAGTAAGATTATTTACCAAACATTAACAGCTTCTGAAAATGTCACTTGTATACTACTCTTTAAAAAGACTACATGCGAGAATGAACCTACGCCTAACCTGACGTCCAGCTCTACAGTGGGGTGAAGTGCTTTCATTCTTAATCAAAGACTCGGTTTCAAAACAGCGTTCTTGCTCCATCACGTGGCCGCACAAGGACAATACAATGAAAGCTGCACTGCTCAATGACTACCATTTTGCTCCCACATGCTATCAGTTTGCATTTGACCCCTGCTGCCTGAGGAAGAATTAGCAAATACACTCTGCTTTCCAAACCATCTCTAACATGCAGGCTTTTGGGCAGCGTTAATCCCCTCCGCTTTCCATTTAAACCGCTTTGCCCGTGTGTTCTTGTGAAATCATCCGCAGCTTCTCCCCATTTATGGCAAACTGCTGAAAATGTGCTGGACAAGATGCAACCAGAAGTACTGCAGCTGAAAATATTTGCAGGGAGTAAGCTATCAACAGTTGTTGTAACAAGGAATACTCAAACCAGCCCATCTGGCACCAACAACCATGCCATGTTTAAAGTCACGGAGATCACACTTTTTCCCCGTTCTGATGTGTTCCCTGTATGCAGTGGTTAGTACCTACCAAAAGTGGTCCGAGGAAGGACAACTAGCTAGCTCGTCTGGTCCGATCCCACAGAAGAGCTCTAGCAGTGGTAGGTCGGCGGTTAAGATGTTGGGCTGCTGACTGGAAGGTCATGAGTTCAAATCCCAGCACTGTCAAGCCACTACTGTTGGGCCCTTGATCAAGGCCCTTAACTCTCAACTGCTCAGATGGATAAATTTAACAAATGTAAGCCGCTCTGGATAAGGGTGTCTACCAAATGTAATACAAATTGCTGGAAACTCTAATGCTGGCAGAACTGGACCATGGAAGAAGGTAGCTGGGTCTGATAAATCACGTTTTCTTTTACATCATGTGGACGTCCGGGTACGTCGCTTACCTGGGGAAGAGATGGCACCAGGATGCACTATGGGAAGAAGGCAAGCCGAGGGAGGCAGTGTGATGCTCTGGGCAATGTTCTGCAGGGAAACCTTGGGTCCTGTTATTCATGTGGATGTTACTTTGACACGTACCACCTACCTAAACATTGGTGCAGACCAAGTATACCCCTTCATGGCAGTGGTATTCCCTAATGGCAGTGGCCTCTTTCAGCAGGATAATGTGCCCTGCCACAATGCAAAAATTGTTCAGGAATGGTTTGAGGAACATGACAAAGGGTTCAGGTGTTGAAGCGTGAAGTGAAGCGTGATGCTAAATACAGCTTCATCACACTATTAATTCCACAGCTCCAGGGTTCTCAGTTTGATCTTGGGCTTTAGTTACTGTCTATGTGGAGTTTTTCATGTTCTCCCCATGTCTGTGTGGGTTTTCTCCGGATTCTCTGGTTTCCTCCCACCTCCCGAAAACATTACTGGAGGTTGAATCTAGTAGTTTCTACATGCTGCACATTTGGTTAGAGAAACTGCTAGAATATTGTTTAAAGTGGCCATGTTAATAGCAGTGTTTCTGAGCCTTCAGTAGTTTAGTAGAAAAATGTAAAAACATAGCTTTCTTTCATTTACACCTCTTTATAGAGGGCTTTAAATCTTGTCACAGATTTCAAGTGACACATCACACCTTTGTATAAGGTGCGAAATATAAGCGTGATATAAGACAGCCATGAAGGCAGAGACAAAAGGACGTATGATGAGTTTGGATTTGAATGAATAAACTGCTTAGTAAACTGATTATAAACTTGCTTAGAAATCTCAGGATATGGGACATGTGCAGTTCCTATTTAATGCCTATTTTTCTTTTTAAAAGGCCTAATCCTTAACATCTAATAAATTCATTTTAACCTGCTTTCAGGTAATACAATGTGAATATTACAATGCTTAGACAGAATCATACATTTAGGTTATAGTTCTTATCAGTAATATTAAATTTAATTCAGTTTTATTTGTATAGCGCTTTTAACAATGGACATTGTCCCAAAGCTTTACAGAAATATATCAGTTCAGGATATAGATTTTAAATGTATGAATTTATCCCTAATGAGCAAGCCAAAGGTGATGGTGGCAAGGAAAAACTCCCTGAGACGATATGAGGAAAAAACCTTGAGAGGAACCAGACTCAGAATGGTCAAATAGTGCAATTGTGTAACCAGGAAATTCATTACAGTTTTCACATGAAGTCAGTTTTGTTGAACTTATCCACTGTTCACTGATGGAGAATTGAGTGCAAAACTGTTTGTGGCAATTGCAGTCCTAAAGCTATCACAGCATCCAAACATCCCAGTTCACCACAATACTATAGATCTGCTCCTTTACCTAAGAAAAAACTATTCACAAAAGGCTTGACTAAACAAATATGTTTTCAGCCTGGACATGAACACTGAGAACGTGTCTGAGTCCCGAACACTAATTGGAAGGCTGTTCCATAACTGTGGAGCTTTGAAAGAGAAAGCTCTTCCCCATGCTGTAGCCTTCACTGTTCCAGGTACCAACAAATAGCCTGCACCTTTTGATTGAAGTAGGATCATAAAAGACCAAAAGTTCGCTCAGGTACTGTGGTGCGAGACCATTTAGTGCTTTATAGGTCAATAGTAGTATTTTATAATCAAATGCAGTGTGGATAAGATAGGGGTTATGTGGTCATATCTTCTGGTTCAAGTAAGGACTCTTGCAGCTGCATTCTGGACTAACTGGAGCTTGTTTATGCTCCTACTGGAACATCCAGACAGTAAGGCATTACAATAATCCAACTTAGTGGTAACAAAAGCATGAACAAATTTTTCATGTAGTGACATTATATTTCTTATCTTAGTAATATTTCTGAGAGGAAAGAAGGCTGTCCTAGTAATATTATCTACATGAGCTTCAAATGAAAGACTGGAATCACACCAAGGTCTTTTTCTGCTGCACAGAAAGGCCATCCAGAGTTACTATGTAATCAGAAAGCTTACTTCTAGCTGCATGTGGTCCTAGTACAACTACTCCTGTCTTGTCAGAATTAAGTAAAAGAAGTTAATAAGCATCCAGCGTCTAATGTCCTTTACACATTCCTCAACATTATTAAACTGGTGTCTGTCATCTGGCTTTACTGAAACGTACAACTGTGTGTCATCAGTATAACAGTGGAAGCTAATATCATCTTTACAAATAATTTTACCCAGAGGTAGCATATATAAAGAAAAGAGAAGTGGGCCTAAAACAGAACCTTGCGGAACACCAAACTTTACCTCAGTATGCATAGAGAAGTCACCGTTTATATCTATGAACTGATAACGATCAGTCAAATAAGATCTGAGCCAGGAGATGCCTTAATGCCAACAACATTTTCTAGTCTATCAAGGAGAATAGGATGATCAGTGGTATCAAAGGTCAAGCAACACAAGCAAGGAGGCACAACCCTGATCAGAGGCCAGTAGTAGGTCACCTACCACTTTAACCAGCGCTGTCTCTGTGCTATGATGAGGCCTAAATCCTGACTGATAAATTTCATGAATGTTATTCGTATGTAGGTACGAGCATAGCTCCTGTGCTACAACATTTTCTAAGATCTTACAGATAAAGTGGAGAGTTGATATTGGCCTATAGTTGAACAATTGACAGGGGTCAAGGTCAGGTTTTTTAATCAGGGGTTTAATAACTGCTAGTTTAAATGATTTTAAAAAATCCATGAAATCATTGCTGCTATATAAAGATTGTGTGCATGTTTCTGTTGTGGTCTTATTCCTAGTTAATTTTGCTACAGTATTAAATAAGAATCTAGGATTATTTTTGTTATCTTCAATTAGGGTGGAGAGATAGATTGATCTAGCAGCACTAAGAGATTTTCTATAGTTCAGTAGGCTCTCCTTCCTAATATCTACTGCCATCCTCTGTGTACACACATCAACTGTCTTCACACAATAGAAACCACAATTTATGATATAAAAAAGATATGGGCCCTATTTATGGGATCAATGTGTGAGCACAAAAAAAAAAAAAAAAAAAATTAGTAAGATTGTAGCACTGTATATCCTCTGTAATTCTGTGACCATGGGATAGTGTGGAAAATTGTAAAAATCAGTTCCTTTAAGAACCAAGTGTACTCAAGTGTTTGTAGTGCAGCAAACTGAAATTTTCATAATGACATACAATTAGATTTTATAGTGATTTTAGTGGAAATAACCAGAAGGTTTTGCAAATATATTTCCTTGATTTTATGCAGATAAACATGGAGACACGTGAAGAGGTTAAATATACAAACATAAAAAAAAAAATGCAGAGAGGAAGAAGCATTAAAAATACAACATGCAGAAGGTCAATGATTAATATAGACAGAATGTCACAGTGTTCAGCAGCTGTTCATCAGTTTAACTATAATGCTTCAACTATAACCACTATAAAATACAATATTTGTGATATATTGTACACATTAAGCCTATAATCAAAACTGTATATGAGCTATATTTATTTGTAGTTTGATAACTGCCAAGTTCTCGCTTTATTTTTATCAGTGTACCTCAGTGTTAATGTTAATACCTGAATGTGCTAATTATGTCTGATCACAGTACAAGCATTTAAATGGTTGAAAAAGCAGTTTCCATCCAAAATGCATGATCTGCCATGTCTGTTTTTTAATGTCTTGCAATAGCAAAAAAATAAATAAATAAATAAATCACACTTTAATTAATGATTTAATGAAATTTTTTTTATGTGTGGGTTTAATGTTATGTTCGCTATACCATTTATCAATTAATATTGTGCTGAGATGCTTTGAGATACTCAGAGGTGTCAGTTAATCAGTTAAAATGAACTGTTCAGAAAAACTGAAAGAAGAAGAAGGAGGAGGAGGACGAGAGATCCGGAGTGTATCCTGGAAACATTGTGCATGAGCCTGAAATACAGCCTGAACGGGATGCCAGTCCATCACAGTGCACCATGCACACACATTCGTACTTATTCACACCAAGATGATAAAAAAGTTGGGGCGCTGTGTAAAATGTAAATAAAAACAGAATGCAATGATTTGCAAATCTCATAAACCCATATGTTATTCACAGTAGAACATAGAAAACATATCAAATGTTTAAACTGAGGAAATGTACCATTTTAAGAAAAAAAAAAGGTAATTTTGAATTTGATGGCCGCAACACGTCTAAAAAAGTTGGGACGGGGGCAACAAAAGGCTGGAAAAGTAATAAGTGTTACTAAAAAGAAACAGCTGGAGGAACATTTTGCAACTACTTAGGTTAATTGGCAACAGGTCAGTAACATGATTGGGTATAAAAAGAGTATCTTAGAGAGGCAGAGTCTCTCAGAAGTCAAGATGAGATGGAATCTGGATGGAAGCATATGTTGCTCTAAATCCTGTATATACAGTGTCAATATTTTGTGTGGCCACCATTATTTCCAGCACTGCCTTAACCCTGTTGGGCATGGAGTTCACCAGAGCTTCACAGGTTGCCACTGGAGTCCTCTTCCACTCCTCCATGACGACATCACAGAGCTGGTGGATGTTAGAGACCTTGCGCTCCTCCACCTTCCGTTTGAGGATGCCCCACAGATGCTCAATAGGGTTTAGGTCTGGAGACATGCTTGGCCAGTCCATCACCTTTACCCTCAGCTTCTTTAGCAAGGCAGTGGTCGTCTTGGAGGTGTGTTTGGGGTCGTTATCATGTTGGAATACTGCCCTGCGGCCCAGTTTCCGAAGGGAGGGGATCATGCTCTGCTTCAGTATGTCACAGTACATGTTGGCATTCATGGTTCCCTCAATGAACTGTAGCTCCCCAGTGCCTGCAGCACTTATGCAGCCCCAGACCATGACACTCCCACCACCATGCTTGACTGTAGGCAAGACACACTTGTCTTTGTTCTCCTCACCTGGTTGCCGCCACACACGCTTGACACCATCTGAACCAAATAAGTTTATCTTGGTCTCATCAGACCACAGGACATGGTTCCAGTAATCCATGTCCTTAGTCTGCTTGTCTTCAGCAAACTGTTTGTGGGCTTTCTTGTGCATCATCTTTAGAAGAGGCTTCCTTCTGGGACGACAGCCATGCAGACCAATTTGATGCAGTGTGCAGCGTATGGTCTGAGCACTGACAGGCTGACCCCCCACCCCTTCAACCTCTGCAGCAATGCTGGCAGCACTCATACGTCTATTCTGCAAAGCCAACCTCTGGATATGATGCTGAACATGTGCACTCAACTTCTTTGGTCGACCATGGCGAGGCCTGTTCTGAGTGGAACCTGTCCTGTTAAACCGCTGTATGGTCTTGGCCACCGTGCTGCAGCTCAGTTTCAGGGTGTTGGCAATCTTCTTATAGCCTAGGCCATCTTTATGTAGAGCAACGATTTTTTTTTAGTGTATACGTAAAGTTTACGTATGTAAACTTTAGGCCTTTAACACATTTCTGTTGTTGGCTTTGTAAATGATGCATCGAATATAAAAACCCACATAGATAATTTTTTCATATTAAATGTAACTGATCATGTTGACTAATTGTTGCAGCTCTATTTGCAAGTACTATATGTATGCAGATCTGTCACATTTTGGACAGGGTTCTGTATTTACCCTAACTGAGTAACCTTAGGGTGGCATGGTGGCACAGCAGGCAGTGCCGCTGCTTCTCCCCATGAAGAGAAGCAGCTTTCTCCTTTCTCCCCATGTCCCAATGTTCTCCCTGAGGGTCCAGATTTTCTCTAGGTGTGGATGTGTGTGTATGGTACCCGGTGCTGGAATGGCATCCCATCAAGGGTGTGTTCCTTCCTTGCATCTGCATGCACTGTGATGCTGACCAGGATAAAATGTTGAATGAATGAATGAATGAATGAATGAGTAAACGTGATAGGCATACGGGTGAATGGGAAAAAAATTCAGTTTGGTTTGATTTTAAAGAGCATCGCGCACACGTTAACGTTTTAAGAGCGACTTTTATTTTTGAGACCGCGCGGAAGGATGTTAGGAAATGCGCCGCGGTCGCTAACTTCACGCACTTCTGCTATGTACTCCTCCGCCGTGTCTGCTGTACAGTTGAGTGGCTCTGTGCTAGAGTTTCACTCAGGTAACATAACACCGGAGCGGACCGTTCCTGAGGACGTCGACTTGACAGTTTAATTCACTACTTGTTAAACAATAAGATGATAAAAGCCATACTGATATTCAACAACCATGGAAAACCCAGGCTTTCGAAATTTTATGAATATTACGTAAGTATTCGGTGAGTTTCATTGACGCTAGCTAGCAAACTCCCGCTAAGTTGACCAGCCAGTCAAATGAAGCTGGGACAGAGCTCTGTAGTCATTTCTCACAGAACAGTAGATCGTTATATGTGTGTATCTTTGCTGTTGGGATGCAACAGTCATTTATTTACAGACTACAGAGTGCTTGAGTGTTAGTGCCATTAGTAATCTCTGGAGCTAACTGGCTAGTCAAATCACTGGGTGAGCTGGCACACTGAAGCCAAGTGTTTTGCCTAGCATTTGTTTGATTCGTTTGTTTTGACAGTGTAATCACTACTGTTTGCTTTTTTCCCCCTTTTCTTTAATTGCTATATCAGCTAAAAGACAGCGTTAGTAACAACCGTCAAACTGACCTTTAAGTGTTTGTTTGTTTTTTTGCGTAGAGAATGTATAATGATGAGAGTGTTCATTGTAATTGAATACACGCGTACTGGATCAGACTAATGAAATACTAGGTAAGAGAGTATCATGTTACGTGTGTGTAATGTGATCTTGAATTTCTGGTCATGTGTGATGCTGCCAGCGTATACACTTACTTACACACACACACACACACACACACACACACACACAGAAAGAGAGAGAGAGAGAGGAGCTACCACGTGACTCACCGTGCGATTGACTCGTGATTCAGTGACTTCTCAGGCTAGACACCATCATTAATGTTTCCAAAACAACAACAATTAAATTATTAATCAGTAAGTTTCTCTGTAGTTAATGATATTTAAACCTTGAGAGAAATAAATGAACACATCCCCTAGTTTGATGTGATGATCTTTGCATATTTCATGATTGTGTAACATACACAGTACTGTGCAAAAGTTTTTAGTCACATGCAAAGAAATGCTGTAGAGCGAAGATGCCTTCAAAATAATGAGATTAAATGTTTCTACATTAAAAAAAAAAAATACCGTAAAGAGCAATAAACAGTAGTAAATGAAACAAAGTCAATATTTGGTGTGACCAAAACAAATAAAATAAATAAAAATAGTGGTGCAGTTTTATAAGGAAATGAGCTGGTAAGTTTTATTGAGCATCTTGCAGAACCAGACACAGTTCTTCTGGACACTTTGACTTTCGCACTCGCTTCTTATTTTTGCAGCAAAACCCAGCAGCCTTCATTGTGTTTACTGTCTGAAAAGTGTCTCTTATGTAATATACTGCTTTCTTTAATGACATACAAACATTTTTCTGTAACATTTAATTTTGTGCTAGAAAACTAATGTTTGGGAATCTAAAATGTTTTTTTTTTTTTTTTGTACTGACCCGATCATGTAGTCGTCATAAAATAAAAACAACAATCTATAACACGGTTTATACTTTAAAAAAAAAAACAAAACAAAAAAATAGGGTGCCTTAAACTTTTGCACAGTACTGTATATGTGTTATTCAAGTGCATCTTTATCCATCACAGGCAGAAGACTCTTTTTACACAAGGTTTTAATTAGACTTGCTTTATTTTCCCCATGTAGATTTACACAAATGATCAGAGATTTAGGCGTCTCTTTTTCCTAGCTCACTGTTGGGCTTTTGAGCTTTCAGTTATTATCTAATGCTGATGCTCACTGCAGACGGAATGAAATCAAGTGGTAGTTTGCGCAAAAAAAAAAAAAAATGTAGCTAAATACAGGGGTTGATAATTATGTGTGAGGTGATCTGACATGCCGAGTTAACACATCTTTTTTTGGTATTATTTTTGTGACTGAGCATGGTGAAAGGCAGAATTAAGCCGGGCTTACACTGTAGCACGAGAGAAAACTTCCTGTCTGTCTACTGCTCTCACTGCACGACTAGCTCTCTTGACACGAGGGTGAAAATCGTATCACAAACGTGCTAACGCTGTACAGTACTTCACAGCGCAGGTGCACACACTCGGACAGCTGTTCAAAGTGAAACGCCTTGGGTCCTGTCTCAATGACAGATTGTCATTGTCACATGGCAGTGTCATTGTCGAGGTGTGGACCTGCCCGAGTGATCGAGTCTACATCACATTCCCCAGATAGACAGGTTGTTTTGTATGAGCGGTAAATAGTTATAAATAATTGGTTGCAGTGTGATGACCAGTGAAATCCTAAACTTCATTTTCCATTCAGCAACGGATGAATTTAATGATCATTTTATCAGTCGCTTCACCGTAACAGAGATTGCACCATAAAGCCAGGTTCACACTGCACAGACAGACACCGACCAACGCCGATGTTTTCTCCGACTGAACGTGTTCAATCGGCGTTTGTCGGTCGTGGAATGTCTGAGCAGTGTGGTATGATTCTCCAACAAACTGACGCAGTTTGTCTTGGGCAAGAACCGTTGCCATGACAACGATGCACACGTCCCTGAAAACCCCATAGAAACGAAAGCCTGTGCACTAAATCGTTGTTGTGGGTTAAATGGCAGATTTCTGGAAGAATCAGAAAGAAGAGGATAAACTATGTATCGATGCGTTATTTAAATAAAATTGTTTATTTTGGCCCCGGTGAGGATCATCTACTCTTGTGTTTTGGGTTTAATCGGGATCATCCGCTCACCGTATACCATTTTCCGTCTTCTGTTTCATGAAGTAAGGAGCGAAATTGCAGCAAATGTTTATAACTTGCATTTGCGTAAAAATATTGTTCATACTGTGATCTAATAATGGTCTTCGTTTGCCGCATAGCCTACATTAAGATGTCTTTCTCAGAGTTGTTAAAACTGCTTGGGGGCAAACTGAGCAAAATTTTTAACGCTTTGGACACGTCCTCTGCATGAATGTAACTAAAGCACCCTGTCTCTCACGTCGCAACAACCGAGGCGTCAACCCACAGCCGAAGAACGGCATGTAAAGACACTAGTAATAGTAACATTTGGATTGTGGTAAAAGGATCATCCATTTTTAAACCAGTCTGACTGTCCATAAAACAGTTTGTTGGTGTCTGTCGGTGCAGTGTGAACAAGGCCTAACAGATATTGCAAGGTCACACTGACAGATTCAAATGATGCACCGTGGTAAAATCAGCCAGGTATCCCATGAGCTTGGGGCAGGTTTACACATGGTGAGGGGTAACGCGTGCAATCCTCCCACAACTATTTTGATTGGCTGTTGGACGAAACGCATACGTTACCCCACCTTAAATGGATTTTCTCTGGCTGTAAAACTGCCCATAACAGGTTGATGTCTAGTGATCTGAGATTAAGAAAGTGATCCAAACAGCAGTATATTTCTAGTTGTACTGTATGTTTATACATAAAACCAAATGTATTCATATGAAATGTAAAGTTATGCATTCCCACCACTGTTTTGGCCCACAGTTCCAAGACTGGCAGATTTGCACGGTTCAAGCTCATGTAAATGAACTCGGCACACAGTGAAATTGGCGGAGGTGGATGAGCAAAGAACTGCTACAGGAAGCTATTCCTCTTTTCTAGTACTGCATCCTCTTCTGTTAAAGTGACTGTCTAAAGACATTCAAACTCAATAGCTGTATTCACCAGGCTGATTGTTACAGCGTCCTGTGTTGCCACCGCTTTAATCTGAAGGTGTTGACAATCAGTCAGTACACAGTTGTAGTACAAAGGCTAGTCACTTGGCTCACACAGCATAAATCATGTGATCCTCAGACGCTCCGCTCACAGGATACAGAGCATCTGATATCTTTTTGTACTCACCACAACCCTCAGGATGTGATGTCAGGACCTGATTGGTTCTCTGTACTTCAGTATATACACACTTTTTCGGCTGTGTTTATTGACCAAACGTACCAGACCCTGTAGTGAAGCGAGAGGTTTGGATTGCAAGACTACAGCATGTGAATATAGTTACCAAGTAAGAACTGTAGCGTTACCAAGTAAGTATGTTAGATCAGTTATACAAGTTAACCTGCTTGACTTGTAATATTGTATCATTAAAAGTTGAATACTCTACTGACTGCTTGGTGATGGACTGTGGTGTTTGTCATGCGTGGGATTTCAGTATTAGAGTCTTGATTTGCACTGATATATTCTCAGCATTTTATTTAATTTTATACATTTTAAAACTATATAAAATACCATTTAAGTGTACAAAACCTTTAAAATTAGTGAAGATATAATAAGCAGAGAGTCAGCATTAGCGGTTGACCGATTATTCAGTTTTGCCACTGTTTTTCCCGGTTGCGTCCGTTGCAGGAGTGGCTGAGAAGGGTCCGCTGTCATTATACGGTACGAGAGCGGCCTCTAGAGGCGAAATAAAAACTATCACTGACAAATTTTGTTGTGTTATTTGAAGTGTTTTTTGATTAATTTTGGATGTCTCTTTTTATTTGTTATTTGGGGCGTTACTTTTGGTTCAGTTTGGATATATATCTTTTATTTACATTAATATTTATTAATAGTTAATGTATATTAATATTTATGTATTTATTTCATTTAAAACAGGTACAGTGGGTATAGAAAAGAATCACCCCCCTTTAAAATAATCCCTTTTTGTTGCTTTTCAGCCTGAAATGAAGACGGACACAGTTTTTGTTTTATCCATCTGTATTTACTCAGTGCAACTTATAACATCCAAGTGAAAGTTATAACACCAACATGTCAGGAAAAAATAAAGAAATTAAAAAACAGAATCACTGAGTTGGAAAAAGGATCACCCCCCTCCTAAAAATGACTTGTAAACTCAATCAGGTGTAGCTAATCACGTTCTCAATGGCACACAAAGCCATTTGACTTTCAACTGTGATCAGGTGTGGTCATTTTGATTAGCTCAGCATGAAAAGAGCTTTCCTGGAGCATTTTGTAGTGCAACTGAAGCAAACAATCAACTATGGGTGGCAAGGCACTGTCAAAAGATCTCCGGGATAAAGTTGTGGACAGGCACAGGTCAGGAGATGGATACAAAAAAATTCAAAGGCTTTATCAATGCCTAGAAGCACAGTGAAATCTATTATTAAGAAAGTATTTGGTACAACACAGACCCTCCCTGGATCAGGACGTCGCTCCAAACTGGATGAAAGAGCCAGGAGGAAACTGGTCAGAGAGGCTACCAAGAGGCCTACAGCAACTCTGAAGCAGTTGCAGGAATTTATGACGGAGTGGTTATTCTGTGCATGTGACAACAATATCACATTCTCCATGAATGTGGCTTGTATGGGAGGGTTGCAAGAAAAAAGCCACTCCTCAAGAAAGGCCACATGCAGTTACGACTGAGCTTTGCCAAAACGCACCTTGAAAATTCAGGTCAGATGAGACTAAAATTGAATTATTTGGCCTCAACACCAAACGATATGTCTGGCAGAAATCCAGTACAGCTCACCATCTAAATAACACCATTCCTACAGTAAAGCATGGAGGTGGTAATATCCTGTTATGGGGGTGTTTCTCTGCAGCAGGGACTGGAGCACTTGTCAGGATAGAAGGAATATGCATGGGGCAAAATACTGTCAAATTCTTGAGGAAAATCTGCTGCCCTCTGCCAGAAAGTTGTCAATGGGAAGAAGGTTTCCCTTCCAACATGAAGCTCTCCTAAGGACTTGTTCTGTAAGTTTTTACCAGAAAAGGTCTTAGAATTTCTATCACATGCAAATGTAAAACACCTCATATAATCACACCCGCTGTAACTTCCTTTCGTTTGTTATATATATATATATATATATATATATATATATATAAATAATATTTTTGTGTGTTTTGTACTGTATTCATGTAACACTTGAAATGTTTGTAAGTCTGATTTTGCCATGAAATGGCCACTGTCAATATGCTGACATGGCATTAAAAGCGATACCTACCTACCTTCCATCATGACAATGACCCAAAGCACACAGCAAAACTGACCACCCAGTGGTTGAAGGAGAAAAAGGTGAATGTCCTTGCATGGCCTAGTCAGAGCCCAGACTTAAACTCCATTGAAAATCTGTGGAATGACTTGAAGACTGCAGTCCACAAACGGTCACCATCAAATTTAACTGAACTTGAGCAGTTCTGCAAAGAAGAGTGGGCAAATATTGCAAAGTCTAGATGTGCAAAGTTAGTAGAGACATATCCCAACAGACTAAAGGCTGTAATTAAAGCAAAAGGTGGTTCGACAAAATGGGGGGTGATTCTTTTTCCAACTCAGTGATTCTGTTTTTTAATTTTTTAAAATTTTTTTCGGACATGTTGGTGTTATATCTTTCATGTGGATGTTATAAGTTGCACTGAGTAAATATAGGGTGTTTACTATAGACAAGTGGCATTCTCTCTCTCTCTCTCTCTCTCTCTCTCTCTCTCTCTCTCTCTCTCTCTCTCTCTCTCTCTCTCTCTCTCTCTCTCTCTCTCTCTCTCTCTCTCTCTCTCTCTCTCTCTCTCCGGGCAACAGCACTTAGGATTTATCTGCCATGCTGTGTACATAAAACTGTGTACTGTAACCTAGAACATTTGTGACCTCTCTTAAAATTTCCCATGAAAAATTCACTGCCTTGGTTGAATTTAAATCTATTACACGTTTCTTTTCCACAATGTAGAGGCTTAAAAAAACTGTCAAGGGAAATAATCTAAATAATAATATTAAATATAATATTAAAATAATATTAGAATAACCCTCTAATAATCCTATATACCTAATCCTGCTTTTCCCATTAGGCCATTAATTGATATTTACTGCTATACTTTAACATCCATGTTCCTCTTTTGTAATTAACCAGAACGTGGAATTCCTTACATTTACAGCGTTAGGACTCCTTTAGCCAGAGCAAAGTGTTTTACCACCAACAACAAATAAGTGAAACATATTTCGCTGCTATACACTATGACTGATGATGTTTTTAAAAAGGGGCTAACAAGTTTTACACTCAGATAGGAACTCATCCACCAGCTGGCTGAATAAAAGCATAAAAGGCTACACGTGCTTCTGTTGTTCGAGCCTAAACTAAAGTCAGATCAAATTACCTCTGAACATCCCTGGTTGGCTTGTGGTGACAGTTTGCCTGCCTAGAAGTGTTATCAATGAATTAAACTTTCATGGTTCTCACTTACTTTCTTCATAACTTTTTTGAAATGCGTTTTTCTGGATTTTTTTGTTGTTATTCTGTCTCTCACTGTTAAAATACACCTACCATTAAAATGATAGACTGATCATTTCTTTGTCAGTGGGCAAACGTACAAAATCAGCAGGGGATCAAATACTTTTCCCCCCCATTATATATATACATATACATATATATGTGTATATATGTGTATGTATATGTATGTGTGTATATTTATTGAATTCTCACATTATGGTAGCTACATTTTCCAAGTGAATGACATTTTGTCTCCATTTTGAATGATGGGTTTTAATCGCACATGTGTGCTACAATAATCTAAATCCTGAAAACTGCTATTTGAAACTTGAATTCTATTATGGTGCCAAGAGTACATTGTGTGTGTGTGTGTGTGTGTGTGTGTGTGCACGCTCCCCCAGAGTTAAAAGGCAACCAGCTGATTTAAGGGCTGGGTGAACAGTTAGTCATGGAAAGTTTCTGTTCAGCCGTGAGCAACTCACTCATTTCATTCATTCGTTTCATACATTTACCCTGGTGCAACACCAGATGTGTAATATAAGTGTCACATCAAGACTCTGATGGACTCAAGGCAGGATAGAGCACCGCCCCTCCCAGCTGTACCCCCAAAGTTGGAAAAAAAAAAAAAAAAAACAACTATAAAATGTGGAAAAAGTGCCCTCTAGGGTGCCTTTACAGTGGAGGAAATGTTATGCAGTGCCCCTATGTGTGAGGAAACAATATGAAGTGCCCTAGTGGGTGCCCATGCATGCAGCTCGGCAGCAAAAAGATCAACACCATACTTTTACTCCACCTCCGGCACTCAACTATCAGTTGGTGAATTTACATTTCTGGCTGTTTGTTTGTTTTCAGAGTGAGATAACCTGTTAAATGTTTAATAATTAATGGAATAAGTCTAGTCCAAGAGCTACCAGAAACCTCAGATGATAACCACGCCCTCTCTCAGCCACGCCGAGCATTGGCAACTCTGCCATTTACTAATCACACTCACCTGTTTATAAATGTCGCTCAGGTTGGAACTCATTCCTACGCAGGATTATATAATCGAATATAACAGCATGACGAGGAAATCTGCTCCACGCCACCATAGTAGGTGCGGAGCTAAATGTTTTTGCCTGTCATGAAGAGTGTGCATAAAAGTCAAGTGCCTGAAGAAGAAGAGCTCACATTGCTGAGTCTTCTTCATCATTCATCTTCATCTAAGCTAATTTTGTACACAGTGATCTTCCAGCTGTAATTACAAAACAGTGAATTACTGGTATGTTGGTGTTTATTTTGTTTCGTCATGTTGGTATATTGTACAAACACTCTGTAAAGTGCACAGCATAGAATGTGTGATCGTGTGATTCGAGTGGATTTGTATGGAGTTTATGCTTCATGATGCAGGAGTAGAAAAAAAGTGTAAAACATGAAACAAGGGCAGCATTGTATGCGAGCTAGATTTTGACATGTCTCTACCACAACCCCAATGTGGACGGTGTGGACTGAAATGATTTTTTAAAGCGACCTGAATGAGGTCTTGACTAGAGGATTTTACCGATACCGGTAACTAAGTAGGGCAGTATTTAGTCAATAACCGATTCATCAATCGATAGTTTTTAAAATTGATACAGAATGAAAACATAACAAGTAAAATATTGATGAACTTTATTACAAAAATAATCAGTACCAACTGTACCATGAAAATGTACTGTTTTAAATGAAATAAATATAGAAATATTATATATATTAACTATTAATAAATATTATAAGTAAATAAAAGATATACATTCAAACCGAACCAAAACGTAACACTCCAAATAACAAATAAAAATAGAGACATCCAAAATGAATAAAAAAAACCAAAAAAAAACCACTTCAAATAACACAACAAAATTTGTCAGTTATTTCGCCTCTAGAGGCTGCTCTTGTATTGTATAATGACAGTGGACCCTTCTCAGCCGCTCCTGCAACGGACTGTCAGTGTGGATTTTTCTACATTCAGTTTTGCCGATCAGTAGTCACCGATAACCGATTGCTGGAGCTATCGGTGACTATTAATCGGCAAAACTGATCAACCGGTCGACCTCTAGTCTTGACACAACGCATGAAATGCATTCTGTGTGACATGATGCTACACGTGAAGCACAGTGCCACACTCCCAGTGTGAATGAGCCTTCAGTCGTTGTTTGTTTAGTAATTGGGAATTTAATATTCAGTGCATAATATTAAAGATTTGTTTCGGACAAATTTGTTCTTTTTAACTGCAAGTGGACATTGCGGGTCATTTTAAAATGTACTCCACTTTGTTCTTCTGTAGCTTTGACATGTTTCAGGTGCATGTGTGAGGTCATGTGCTACAAAGTCTATTGTCATAGGTGGGAAATAGTGGCAGTCTGGTTGATGTAATGGTTGCTGGAGTGTAAATGCTG
Source organism: Cranoglanis bouderius (assembly GCA_023630585.1). Lineage (NCBI taxonomy): Eukaryota > Metazoa > Chordata > Actinopteri > Siluriformes > Cranoglanididae > Cranoglanis > Cranoglanis bouderius. The sequence continues at coordinate 4,251,238 of CM042556.1, read as the reverse complement.
CAGAATCGGTGCCGTTACTCAATCAAATTGCATTAAGAGAGAAATTCAAGATTTTAATACAATTTCTTGTGCAGACCTGCTTTCATGTAGAGCTGAAAAGCAGGCAAGCGTTTCTGCTGTTTTATTATGAAAAATAGAAATGTTGTACCAATGTAATTCAATTATTTGTGTTTTCTAACCCAGAGTGAAGACACAGAGCAGCAGATCATCAGGGAAACATTTCACCTGGTATCAAAGCGGGACGAGAACGTCTGCAATTTTCTTGAGGGTGGAATGTAAGAATGATTTAACAATTTTTAAATGTACATAGTATTATATACGTTATACAGTAATCAATACTCTCGAGGCATTTAATTCTTGGATGCTCAGAATGAGTATTTTTTATTTTTATTTTTTTAATACACCCAGGTTGATAGGTGGATCAGACAATAAGCTGATCTACAGACACTACGCCACGCTGTACTTTGTCTTCTGTGTAGACTCCTCAGAGAGTGAACTCGGCATACTAGACTTAATCCAGGTACTTTGTTGTCAGCAGGAACCATTTTTTCTGCAATTTATTCCAGTGTTATTATGGTATGGTTCAATTTTGAAATAAATTGTGTCATCACACAGGTGTTTGTGGAAACGCTGGACAAATGTTTTGAGAATGTCTGTGAGCTTGACCTCATTTTCCATGTCGACAAGGTAATGTATGACGATGATGTAAAAGCATTTCTCTAGATAGACCGTGTACACTTTATAGTCAGAAGTATGTGAACACCGGATCATCACACCTACATGTGGTTTTTTTTGTAACGTCCCATTCCAGATTTAGTCCCCCATTGCTGTTATTATAACCTCCACTCTTCTGGGAAAGCTTTCCACTAGATTTCAGAGCATGGCTGTGGGGATTTGCTCATTCAGCCACAAGAGCACTAGTGAGATCAGGCACTGATGTTGGGCGAGGAGGCCTGAGGTGCAGTCAGTGTTTCAGTTTCATCTCAAAGGTGTTCAGTGGGGTTGAGGTCAGGGCTCTGTGCAGGACACTCACGTTCTTCCATGTCAACTTTGGCAACCCTTGTCTTCATGGAGCTCGCTTTGTGCGTGGTCATGCTGGAACAGGTTTGGGCCTCTTAGCTACAGCATACTACAGCATACAAAGGCATCCTAGACAATTGAGTGCTTCCAACTTTGTGCCAACAGTTTGAGGAAGGCCCACATATATAGGTGTGATGGTCAGGTGTCCACAAACTTTTGGCCATATTTTGGCACGATTTTAATAGTTTTTGCTTGTTAAAAAAAAAAAAGAAAAAAAAAAGTACAGCTTCACAATCTTCACAGTTACAAATTTTCAGCATTTGACTTTGGCTTAATATTTCCCAGGTACACAATATCCTGTCTGAGATGGTGATGGGTGGCATGGTCCTGGAGACCAACATGAACGAGATCATAACACAAGTGGATTCCCAAAACAAAATTGAGAAGTCTGAGGTAAGAATTCTGCAGCTATGCAACTCTACTCTAGGAATGTGCAGGCATGACTGTATGTGGACTGCATGTCCCAGAATGCCCTTTTGTGATGCCTGTCTGTGGCTCTATGGCCTGCTCTGCTGTGCTCCACACTAGAAGCTCAACCTGCAAATCGCAGTCCCTGCTCTAAAACAGAGTTGTTCACAGTATCCGTGGTGGGACTCAAATTCTGACTTCACACGAACACCCACATGATAACTGCTGCTTCTCTCGCAGAGTGTTTCAACTAGATGGAACACAGCTCCAAAATTACCATAACATTCATGTAAATTAGATTTTCTGTTGCCACGGAGAGAATGTTTAGAAGGTTGTGGGGGATGATATCAGTAAAGATGACAAGATTTGATGGTGAGTCAAAGACATTTTTTTTTGGTTGCTAGAATGATTCAGCCTTCAGTTCAGTTTCTCTGGCAGGTAATATCTTCTATGGTTCTTTGTTTTCTTTCAACATCATGCATATAAACGCAGCTTGATTTCATTATGTTTTGGTATTCAGTATAATTGGCACATTTTCTTTAATATGACATCCTTCCGATGGATTAGATATGCTAGAATTTGTCGCTCGTTAGCTACAAAGATAATGTCTAAGTGAAAATCGGCAAAATATCGGATTTTGGCACTGATCCAGTGTATTTGTATACACACTCACTGGCTGCTTTAATAGGAACACCTATATACCTGCATATTCATGCTAATATCCATTCAACGAATCACGTGGGAGAACAGTAACGTATAAAATTGTGCCGATACAGGTCCAGAGCTTCAGTTTCACATCAAACATCAGAATGGGAAATATTTGATCTCCGTGACTTTTTCTTCTTTTTTTTTAGTTAGTTATTTTATTTTATTATTATTATTTATTTATTTTTAAATTTAGTCTTGGCCTATTCCCACCCACCAGTTAGATTTCCCCTATCAAAACTGTATCATTGTTGTTTTCAACCAACATTACCCTGGCAATACAATACCCACCATGCATTTACACAAATTTCTGCTACGATCAACTAATCCTTGCTGCTGGCCACTGATGTATAAACTAATAAAATCAATGGTGCTGCTAGCGGTCTTTTACTAGTGTAGCCCTTCCATTAACTGCACTGGTCATGAAGCGCCCAGATATTCACCTCAAAGCAGATCATATCTTTAGGAATTTACCCTCCACTTCTAAGGTGACTCAGGAGGGGCTTAACTAGTTCAGGATGGATTACACACACACAAACATGAACATGTCAATGTTGCGAGCGGCAAGTAATAGTGTTTATAAGAGTTGTTTGATGATTTTTTTATTTTTTGGACTTTTCCAATTTTGATTTTTGTTTCCGCACAGATGTAGAAAAATCAAACGTAGCATATTAATGGTATCCATGTGGTAAAGTCCCAAGATCGGATAATGATCGTATTATTAGTGTGCATGTTAATGCACTGTGTGATTTGAGAGGTCCCGCGTTTGTGGCTTCAAATTAGACCTTTTGAATTATGTCAAACTGTTTGAGTGGTTTCAAACATAACACAACCAATTACGAACAATAACTGAATTAACTGGATTTCAGTTTTGCAATTGCATGGGTGCAAATATGTATTTGATTAACCAATGTTTATTATTATTATTATTATTATTATTATTATTATTTTCTTAACTCTGTGAATAAGTGAGTAAAATGTCTGAATCATTCTCAGCACCCTTGTCGTAAACATCAAATCTTCTTGCTTGTTCTCTCTTTTGACAACCTACCCTAGACCGCTAGCACTAATATGTGTTACAAAAAGTCTCTCAACATGAATTTGAAAATGAATTTTCAGTAATATATATTTGGTATATTTATTCCTTATAATGTTTCAAAAATAGGAAAAACTAGAGCTTGTCAAGATTTCAAATTCCATATGTAACGTTAGTGGCTAACTGTAAGCTGCCATGTTTGAGTATTTAAAATTTCGGATGATTTATTATTAACCTCTGCAGTTTTGGTATGTAAGGCATGTGCCGACATAAATTTTTTGATATAACAATTTTGTTATATGTAATAATTACCTTACATTTTAGCACAGTTTGTATTTTCACAATATAGTACTGAGGAAAAATTATTTTTACCTTTGCCTGTCTCATTGGGAAGTAGTAGACACGCCTACTCATTGGATTTAGAAAGTGAAATGCACATGGGAGCCATTTGGGACAATCAAAACATCACTATACGGCCAAATGTTTGTGGACACCTAACCATCACACTTATAAGTGAGCCTTCCCCAAACTGTTGCCACAAAGTTGGAAGCACACAATTGTCTACAATGTCTATGCATGTTGTAGCGTTACAACATCTGGAGCTAAGCGGCCCAAACCTGTGTACAAAGCGAGGTCCATAAAGACATGGTTTACTAAAGTCGGCGTGAAAGAACTCGAGTGGGCTGCACAGAACCCTGACCTCAACCCCACTGATAAACTAGAACGATCAGTGCCTGACTTCACTAATTCTCTTGGGGTTAAATGGGCAAAGCCCCACAGCCAGAGCCTTCAACAAGCACATATAGGGGTGATGGTCAGGTGTCCACAACTTTTGGCCATATAGTGTATAATGATCCAGAAATGTATCTTATAAATGGCACTTCTAATTGGTTATTAAATAAGGGAACAACACTTTTGCACTGTTATCACTGAATAGAAAAACTGGCCATGGGAACCAGTGAGTTTACCTATAAATGAATATAATGAATATATTATCTATAGATGAAACACGAACATTTCATATAGTAATGTAAATATAGGGAATGAAGCTGCTAGAGGTAGTGCTGCAGCAAGTAAGCATTCTGGTATGTTCTATGTCTTTACTGCTACCTCATGTAGCTCTCCATTTGTACTTGTTTGCATTTGTAAAGTCAGACTAAGTCAACTGGAACTAATAAATTAAACTAGTGGCAGGATGGAGAAGCTTATTCTTGTTTCTTCACCTGCTCATTAGTAATTGCTCATTAGTAAAACTTAAAAATTGTTAACGTGCACTCTGAATGGTTGTTACCTCAGAGCTGTCTTAGGGTGTGGAGGAAGTAGATCACCATTACTTCAGAAAGAACATCAACTTCATCTCAGGTCAACTCATATTTCAGGAGTGTGCAAACACTGTTAAACTACTGCTGCCTCCTGAATGAAACACAGGGATACTGACAGTATTTTGAAATATCCATAATAACGATATTCTGCATTTTGAATATCATGGCATTATCGGCACATGCCTAATAATGGCTTAAGCGGTTTGTTGGTTGACGTTTAAATTCGGCGGTCTAAGATGGGTTATACGCTCTCTTCCAGCTCTACAAACTGTGATTACTTATCTGCTTTAACTACCATTCCTCATTCCTCTTTCCTGACTTTCTCTAGTTCTTTCCATTCTCTTCTTGCAGACGTTTATCTTTCAGTCCCCCAGGCAGGACAGGTAGACCCAGGTACTGCTCTGAATTCCCAACCAAGTAATTTTACACAATTTTACACATCCTGAGGACGAATATTAGACTTTTAAGAGGTACGTGGTGTACCTTTGTGTAGACTTGGAGGTTTTGTTTTAAACGCCTAAACTGTTTGGTAAAAAAGTTAACCTTTCGAAGATCCTCCATCAAAGGACAACTACAATAACTAAGCTAAAAGTTTAAACAGATGTAAATGTTGTACGTCTGTGTTTAAATTGAATGAATTATAATTCTTTGTTATTGAACACATGCTATAACTGGTGATTTTTGTTCAGCCACAGAAAATCTGCAGTTTTAATGGTCCCTAAAGAACAATTGTTCGTTCTCAGGATAACATGGTAGAATGCAGCAGATTTGTTTTTACTTTTATGCAGAACTCACTAATATTGTGTTTACCTCAGATCTAAGAGTAGATGTTACCATGGCAAAATATTTTGGACACAAAATCCATTTTTATTTGTTTATTTGTGTAGGTGGTAAGTACTGTATATATCGTTTGTTACTATAAGTCCTTCCCTGATTAAGGATATTCGTAAGGTTATCGATGCAAATTGATAACTGGTAATGACTGACTGACTCAAATGCATCTGTTTTCATATAATGTTCATTATTATATACTATATTTATAATCTTCCAAATCTTGACAGCAGTAGTAGCACATATATTAGAAGGTTGATGACCAGCATGGGATTATTGCACTTAAATTCTTTTATTAACTCAGTCTAGTGATGGGCAGTTAATTAAAATTAAATTAAATTAATTTTAATTTAAAAAATGACGACCTGTCCTATTTCACTTGGTGAGAATCACCTGGATACCTTCTTGTGCACATGCGCATACATGCCGAGATCATCCACCAAGTCACAATGATGCGCTAAACACTGCCGGCCTATAGCATTGTTTATGTGCAGGGCTTATGATGGGACGCTTTACAGCTGAAAACCTCACAAATTGGGTAGTGAGGAACTCAGCACTTTGTCAATATTAGACCCCAACAAAGTTGTTTTTGTGACCCAAAATATTTATTCTCTCTTGGACAGATGTGTTTGAAAAGGCAGGCCCCACAGTCCAAAACAAGGTTTCTATGCAAAATAAGTCATTGTTCAGTGGAAGGACCGTCGTTTCCGTCCAAATGTAAATCTGAGAAGGCTGAACTAGTTTCTAAAAACACTCCCTTTCAGGAAAGTTGTTAGTTGTTGAAAGTTGTTATCCAGGCTGTGCAAGAACACGACTGGTTCACATCGGTGGACTTGTGCGGTGCCTATTTTCATGTCTGCATTTCCCCAGAACAAAGATGCTTAACCTTTTGTTTTTCAAGGTTAGGCATTCCAATTCAAAGTTCTACATTATGGCCTCTCCCTGTGTGCCTCCATCAAGGACCAGTTCGTTCAGGACTGTCTATCATACTCTCACAAGTGCGGTGACTCAAGGTGAACTAGCCTAGGACCCCATATGTCACAAAAAAAGAGGTGCCCTTGTCTCAGAGAGAGGGGGCACAGGCTCTAGCTTGCTGAAGAGACACAAACTTGCTGGAGGCTGAAATGGGGTCTGTTTGGGAGGGGTTGCCAAGAAGATAGGCTGGTGTGTCCAGTTCATCATGATATTGTGGCATACATTACCCAGGCCTCTGGTGGTTAGGAGGGGGAAATAGAACACTAGTTGTTCATGTAACTGTGCTTCTGTGAACACTGGATAACCACCATGGTTCCTTGTCAATTGGGGACCGGAACCTATCTGGAGAGAAGGTTCCAGGTGGAACATGACTATCTGACGGAGGCATTTATTGCAAATAATGCGCCATCCGTCATATTTTGTGACTTCCTTGAAGGTCTCGGCATGTGTGTGCATGCGCACAAGTAGGTATTCAGGTGATCCTCTCCACCACTGGCGGTTATCCAGTTCCATGCATAACTAGTGACCCTTTTTGCATCTTGTGTAGACTATGACAGCCACATCTTAAATAATTAACACATGTTGTGTCTTGCCTTTCTTCTCTGGAGGTCAGAGTCTCTCTGTGGCTCTCCCTATAGACGTTTTTAATTAACATTTTCTACATTGCCACTGCCATTGTTCTAAGTTTGTTTTCTTTCATATGGGTCTATTTAAAGACCCATATGGAGTCCATACTACTTTTTTCTTTAGTCAAGAAAAAGAAACCATGGGCACAATTTTATAAATTATGGGGCTGTTCAGATGCAGTTTATGTGGACCCTTTTACCATCTCTTAAAAGTACATACTTTCCACCTACGGGCCCAGGGCAGTCCAGTTCCACTGGTCACCCCACAGTGATGCTTCAGTAAATGTGATTTATTTTGTAGATGTAAATGTGGTCTCTTACTGACATTATATAATTAATTATGTTTTTTTATATGTATGGATGTGGGTTACTGTAGGTGTTTGATATTGTAGCCTGTATAGTATGTCTGGATACTTCTGAGTGGTGAACCAGAAAATTTTAAACTCATAGTATGATCCAATTAAATGGCTAATTTAAAAGAATCCCTTCAGTAATACATGTTGTAATGCCCATCACTAGCTTAGTTTCAGCCAGAGTTACATCCTTTTTCAGTCTATGTACTAATCTCCAATAAGCTTAAAGAAAAGTGCATGATTATTTCACACCTATTGTAGTCAGTCAGTTCTTACCTGACTTTTGTGTCTGTATGTCTGTTAGAAGTCGTAATTCCATTTTAATGCGCGTTTTAGTTTTGTCTGTGCATCTGTTTTTATGGGTTTTGACAACAGTTTATAACCCAGTCTTAGGACAACCATTCAAATATTTCACTTCTTTACTGACTTCATAACATGCTACTGATGTAGCATGTGTACACGGTTATTAACCACACTAAACAAAAGGTTGTTTTAGGATACACTTATCCATATAGCAGTAGAAACGGTTGACCGTAGCTAACTGTGAGTGGAATTCCTCACTGTTGCTCTGGCTGTCAGTGTTGGTGTGAATTCTTCAGGAAGGTACAATCCTCCCATGAGAGTATGCAGAGGAATAGGAATGTAGTCCTTGAGCTTTTGAATACTTTCAGATTTAGGCCTTTAGCGTTCCCTTAACTAGTTTCACAATATTGTAGAGTCTGTTGTAGAAATTAACGGTTAATTGCGATTACATTGAATTTAAAAAATAATTCATAGAATGAGAACAGAGTACAAATGGTATGGTTTATGGTCTATGTACTTTTTGGCCATTCTATTTTCGTGTCTGTAACAGTAACTGAAAAATAAACATGAACGGTTTTTGATTATTGTTCCAAAATCCAGGCAGGAGAAGTCAATTTTTATTGTCAGAAATAGCACATCCAAAATTTTAGAGACTTTAAGTACCTACCTACCTACCTATTATATAAATATAAAACAACAACAAAACAAAACATCATTGGTAGACGAAGCAGAAAACAGCTCCATTTGTATGAAAACATGTGGCTTTCTCTGATATGGCTGTAAATAATTAGGATGTATTTATTGTATTGTATTGTATTTAAACATTGAGGAAGCTAATCCTCTGGTCTGCATTTGGAATCAACTATCGCTATCAATTAAATAGTCTAGGAGTTGTAGTGCATATAAAATCTAAATTAATTGTTAGTGATCTACATATACTGAGATACCAATATACTAGTCATTACTGTAAATAAGTTGAACTGTAAGTATTACAAACAGGTTGGCCATAGCTGGCAGTCAGTGAAGCAGGAGCTTATGGGCCTCAGAATGACCGGAGTCAGTTTAGTGTGCTTATGTTATTGAACCCCGGGTCAAGAACACTGAATTTATTTAAAATGATAATAGATTATTATGGAGCATGGTTATCCAGTCATGAGGAAAAGCCTTATTTCTGCAGTGGTTTGCCAGCCTGGCATACTTGTCTTTTTTAAAGATGCAATTTAGAGCAATTTAACTCCTTTCATCTTCTGTGGAATTTTGAGATTAGACATGTTTTTTTTTCTGCTTTTCAAATTGCCTTGCTCTGCTTTTCCCATTTCTCTCATGCGCAGTTCTCAGAGGCTTTGGTCAATTTAGTTTTGGAAAATTCTCACTATAGGTCATGCTTTTACTTCCTGAACACTCTGATCCTTTGATCATATGTTCAGTTTCCATAGTTACGGCTTACTCTGCCCTACTCTTAGTTATACTCCAAATTGACCCGAGACATGCATGTGCATATTGAGCTGTGAGAACAAGAATGCCAGTTTGCACCCATCTGTAATGTGCTTTGCATTTCGTGTGATGTCGACTGTATGTGTGAAATGTGATTCGAGTGTCCGTGTTGCCTGTTCTTGTGTGAATAATATTTTCATGCCATGGTTCAAACACCACTGTTACTGTGTGTTGGTGCGTGTGTGTTCACAGGCTGGCATTGCAGGGGCTCCTGCACGTGCTGTTTCGGCAGTAAAGAACATGAACCTGCCAGAAATGCCCAAGAACATCAACATTGGAGACATCAGCATAAAAGTGCCAAACTTGCCATCTTTTAAATAGCAGCAGTGGACAGGATGGGCAGACGTACAGTCATGTGAAAAAATAAGTACACCCCATGGAATTTATTTTATTTTTTATTTTTTTAACATATTTGGACAAGCAACCATTTGATCATCTTTGAAACAGTGTCTATTAATGAAGTTGATGTACTTGAACAAAACCACAAGGAAAAATAGCTTTTTCAATCATTTATTCAACAGAAATATCAATAGATGTGATATTCTTCTGTGGAAAAAGTAAGTACACCCTTGGCCTCAGAAGCTAGTATTGCCCCCTTTAGCAGAAATAACTTCTTGTAGGTGTTTTGTATAATTGTCCACCAGGCTTGCTGGAATGTTTGACCACTCTTCCATGCAATATTCTTTCAGTTGCAGCATGTTTGAGGGTTTTCTTATATGTTCTGCCCGTTTCAAATCCCCTCACAACATTTCAGTGGGATTCAAATCCGGGCTTGACTAGACCATTCCATAACCCTCCATTTCTTCTTTTTGAGCCATTCCTTGGTGGATTTGCTAGTGTGCTTAGGATCATTATCCTATTGAAAGGTCAACTTTCAGTTCAACTTCAGCTTTCAGACAGATGGCCTCACATTATCTTCAAGCACTGTTTGGTTTGACACCAACAGTTGCAAGACTTACTAGCAGATCCTGTGATATAATTTTGGGGTTCTTGGAGACTTCTTTTTGCATCAGACGGTCTTGGGCTGAATTTGCTGGGACGGCCAGTCCTGGACAAACTGGCAGTCGTTTGAAATCTGCGCCATTTGTAGATGATTTTCCTCACAGTGGAATGATGTATTTCAAATAATTTGGAGATCTTTTTAAATTCCTTGCCAGACTCATAGGCATCCACAACCTTTTTTCTGAAGGCCTTATAAAACTCTTTAGATCTTGGCATGATGACACCACACACCTCAATAACAAAGGGAACACCAGACACTAGATATGAGAGGAGTATAAATATGACAGGTTCCACCTGCACTCCCTAATCACTGTCACCCAATCTTGAACACCTGATTCTAATTTATTGATTTGAAGGTGTGATAAATGTAGGAGTGTACTTAATTTTTCTATGTGACTGATCTGTTTTTTGTTCATTTAAATTGTGAAAATGACTACAAAATGTCAATTTTCTGTGTCATTTGATAGTGTATCATCTTTATTAATAGGCACTGTTTCAAAGCGGATCAAATGTTTGCTTGCCCAAATATGTTAAAAAAAATAAAAAATAAAATAAATTCCATGGGGTGTACTTATTTTTTCACATGACTGCATATGCGTAAATGTTTACCAAACACAAAGTGAATATCTTATTAAGAAGGTACTGTGTGATTTCCTGTCATGTTGCTTCTGGTCTTTGAATGGCATTTACAGTGCCCTCCACTAATATCGGCACCCTTGGTAAATATGAGCAAAGAAGGTTTTGAAAATTGTCTTTATTGTTTAACGTTTTGATCTTTTGTTAAAAAAATTCACAGAAATACTCTACTCTCATGGATATCAAACAATTGCAAAGAAGACACAGGTTTATCCAAAAATAATATATCTTTGTTAAATATAGGTGTGCAACAATTATTGGTACCCTTCTAGTCAATACTTTGTGCTACCTCCCTTTGCCAAGATAACAGCTCTGAGTCTTCTCCTATAATGCCTGATGAGGTTGGAGAATACATGGCAAGGGATCTGAGACCATTCCTCCATACAGAATCTCTCCAGATCCTTCAAATTTCGAGGTCCACGCTGGTGGACTCTCCTCTTCAGTTCCCCCCACAGGTTTTCTATGGGTTATAAGTCAGGGGACCTGGATGGCCAGGGCAGGACCTTGATTTTGTGGTCAGTAAACCATTTTTGTGTTGATTTTGATGTATGTTTTGAATCACTGTCCTGCTGGAAGATCCAACCACAGCCCATTTTAAACTTTCTGGCAGAGGCAGTCAGGTTTTCATTTAATATCTGTTGATATTTGATACAGTCCATGATGCCATGTATCCTAACAAAATGTCCAGGTCCTCTGGCAGAAAAACAGCCCCAAAACATTAAAGAGCCACCACCATATTTAACTGTGGGCATGAGGTACCATCCTCTTCACAGTGCGTTGAAACAATATAGACACACGTCCTCTTCCAGGTTGATTCACAACATTTCCAGTTGACTGGAACTTCTTAGTTTTTGCCCTGATGGTGGAAATGGGCATTTTCTATGCTTGTGTTATTTTCTTATAGCCACTTACCATTTTGTGAAGCTCAACAACCTTTTGCTGCACATCACAGCTATATTCCTTGGTCTTACCCATTGTGATGAATGACTAAGGGAATTTGGCCTATGTGTTACCTCATATTTATATCCCTGTGAAACAGGAAGGCATGGCTGAATAATTTCCTGTTCCTAGTCACCCAAGTCTACGAAAAAAAAAAGGTAAAATATCAATGGGGAATATACTTCAAATATATTTTTCTCATATGAATTCATAGGGGTGCACACATATATTTAACAAAGATATATATTTTTTGGATAAACCTGTGTTGTTTGATATCCATGAGAGCAGAATATTTTTGTGATTTTTTTTAAAAACAAAAGATCAAAAGGTTAAACAATAAAGACAATTTTTCACAGCCTTCTTTGCTCATATTTACCAAGGGTGCCAATATTAGTGGAGGACACTGTATGTGTCTTTTTTTTTTTTTTTTACTCTGTTGAAATGAAGTATTTATTTATTACATTCCATTGGCCTTTCTGATGGTTTGCTTCTACAGTTTGGCTGCTACAGTATTTGAAGATCATGTCTTTATAATGCTTTGTACATCAGACCTAAAAATATACTCAATTATGGAAACATCCAAGTGATGCTGTATATGCTTTAATTGTATTACTGGTATTATACTGTATGTAATCAGAGTATTTTATATATAATTTATCTTTTCTTACTCAAGCAATGCTTTTATCTTAATCAGTGCATGTGAGTGTTTCTTCTTTTTTTTCACAACAAAATTAAAAACACTGTAACGAATTAAAATGATGCAATTTTTTTTATAGTACACTGTAGTGTAATGGCAACCTATAATCCAGGTCATAATCAAATACGATTATTCCAAAAGGGATGTAACCGAATACGAATACATTATTCGGAATGAACAGATAATGTGTTGTAAACCAGTCCCTCCAAGATTTTGCGGTCGCAGAAATGAATGCAAAATCAAGGACACTCTGCAATATTCGCAGGAGCTTGAAAAGTTTAAAAATTACCGCCGATTTTCCACTGATTTGGGCCAAGTGACATTAGGATTAGGTCATGTGACATCACAACGCACATTCAGCCAAAGCCCTCTTTGATTCATGTGCGTGTTTCGTGCATGTTTACGAACAAACATCACAGCAAAAGAGCGTGCAAAACAATTTCATGCAATTGCAATATCGCCAATTCAAGTAGTTTTCCACAAAAAAGCACACACAACAAAAAAAAAACTCATCGCAAATTTTGAAAAAAAGCCGCAGCAAACTCGAGCATCTTTGGCCGCAACAATCACGGATAGTCAGATGCTTCACCAGGCATCTGATTGAGACTAAAGGTGTGCACAACGAAAACATGGGACACAACAAAAAACACTGTGTGAGCAGAACAATTTTACTTTCATGTGGGTGCGAGTGTTCATACATGAAGCTCGCAGAACAAAGAAAGCCCATGTTCATTAACACAACGGGTGGCTCTGCACAATGCATTTATAGAATCTTTAGTGACTGCCTGGACCGGGTCATGGTGCTTTAATTTAGGTTACTAGTTTGTTTTGGGAAATAGAACAAACTAAATTCCTTTGAAAATACTGTGAGCATGTACAAACAAACAAAAGCAGATCCAGGCACATTTCTAGTTGAGACCAATTATGACTAGGATGATGAACTGTCACAGACCGTGCTTGCATTTCTACAAGGGCTGCGTGACCTGGAGGAAAAAAAAGAGAGAACCATGCGCGATATCAAATTAGTTTTTAAAAACAACTTGTTTGTAAATTGCCATCCCAAAAGAAAGGCTTTTCTCTGTTATGATCCTTCAGCATGCTGCTTGTGCAGTCCTTTGGTGTTAAGATTACAAACTGTCTGTGGTGATCTGTATATCTTTGAGAGTGATCACTGCAAGCTCAAAGACAGCTGAAGTGCCGCACGGTTTGGGAGACAAATTTTCGGGTCTGCTTATTTTGATGTGTGTCACCGAGCTCTCCTTCTCGTCCTGACGCCAGCTACACGAAGGGAGCGTCAGCAGGGAGAAGAAATGGCGAAACACCCCTGCTCTCTGCCTTGTGTTACTTTCAGCGACTTTATTCATTTAATTCATTTCATCGAAACCCTAGTGATGTGTAAAATATAAAAATTCAATATATTGTTCATCCCTAATCACTACCTCTGGATTTCTGCTTTCCCAGTGTTTTCCAGTATTTCCGGCATTATAGTGGTTGGGTTCTTCTTTTCCTTTCGGCTGTTCCCTTCAGGGGTCGCCACAGCGAATCATCTGCCTCCATCTAGCCCTATCCCCTGCATCCTCTTCTCTCAGACCGACTACCTTCATGTCCTCCTTCACTACATCCATAAACCTCCTCTTTGGTCTTCCTCTCAGCCTCCTGCCTGGCAGCTCTAACCTCAGCATCCTTTTACCGATATATTCACTCTCCCTCCTCTGAACATGTCCAAACCATCTCAACCTGGCCTCTCTAACTTTGTCTCCAAAACATCTCACATGTGCTGTCCCCCTGATGTACTCATTCCTGATCCTATCCGTCCTCGTCACTCCCAAAGAGAACCTCAACATCTTCAGCTCTGCTACCTCTAACTCTTCCTCCTGTCTTTTCCTCAGTGCAACTGTCTCCAAACCATACAACATCGCTGGTCTCACTACTGTCCTGTACACCTTTCCTTTCATTCTTGCTGGTACTCTTTTATCACACAACAGACCTGACACTTTTCTCCACCCGTTCCAACCTGCCTGCACACGCTTCTTCACCTCTTTTCCACACTCCCCGTTGCTCTGGACTGTTGACCCTAAATACTTAAAATCCTGCACCTTCTTTATCTCTTCTCCCTGTAACCTCACTGTTCCACTTGGATCCCTCTCATTCACACACATGTATTCTGTCTTGCTGCGACTAACCTTCATTCCTCTTCTCTCCAGAGCAAACCTCCACCTCTCTAGAGTTTCCTCCACCTGCTCCCTGCTCTCACTACAGATCACAATGTCATCCGCAAACATCATAGTCCATGGAGATTCCTGTCTGACCTCATCTGTCAGCCTGTCCATCACCACGGCAAACAAGAAGGGGCTCAGAGCCGATCCTTGATGCAGTCCCACCTTCACTGTGAACTCCTCTGTCACACCTACCGCACACCTTACCACTGTCCTACTGCTCTCATACATATCCTGCACCACTCTAACATACTTCTCTGCCACTCCAGACCTCCTCATACAATACCACAGCTCCTCTCTTGGCACCCTGTCATACGCTTTCTCTAAATCTACAAAGACACAATGCAGCTCTTTCTGACCCTCTCTGCACTTCTCCATCAACATTCTCAAAGCAAATATTGCATCTGTAGTGCTCTTTCTCGGCATGAACCCATACTGCTGCTCACAAATGCTCACTTCTCCCCTTAGCCTTGCTTCCACTACTCTTTCCCACAACTTCATTGTATGGCTCATCAGCTTAATACCTCTGTAGTTTCCACAACTCTGCACATCTCCCTTGTTCTTAAAAATCGGCACCAAAACACTTCTCCTCCATTCCTCATGCATCCTCTCACTCTCTAAGACCTCGTTGAACAACCTAGTTAAAAACTCTACTGCCATCTCTCCTAGACACTTCCATACCTCCACTGGTATGTCATCAGGACCAACCGCTTTTCCTCTCTGCATCCTCTTCAAAGCTCTCCTAACTTCACCCTTGCTAATCCTTTCTACTTCCTGCTCAACAATATTTGCCTCTACTACTCTTATACTACTATAGTTTTATAAGTTATATAAGCCATAAGTACTCTATATGGCCAAAAGTATGTGGACACCTGACCATCACACTCATGAGTGCTTGTTGAACATACCATTCAAACCCATGGGCATTAATATGGATATGGTACCGCACTTACTGCTATAACAGCCTCCACTCTTCTGGGAAGGTTTTCCACTAGATTTTGGAGCATGGCTCTGGGGAATTTGCTCATTCAGCCATAAGAGCATTAGTAAGGTTGAGTGCTGATGTCCGGCGAGGAGACCTGGTACGCAGTCGGCATTTCAAGTCATCCCATTGTCATGAACCTGTTTGGGCTCCTTAGTTCTACTGAATGGGAATCTTAATGCTACAGTATACAAATACACTGTAGACAATTATGCTTTTCAAACTTTGTGGCAACAGTTCGGAGAAGACTCACATACAGTATGGGTGTGATGGTCAGGTGTCCACAAACCTTTGGCCATATAGTGTATCCTGCAAGAGATGCAGTCAGGGCCTTTTCAATATAATATTCATGACTACCCCCTTCATGGATGGTGGCAAAATTTCAGTGCACTAAACTTTCAGCAACTTTAACAGTGCAGCTGACACCATATTATCAACGTGCATCACGACCATATTATTTGGGTTTTTTATTTTTTACTACTATGAAGACTGGCTTTCTGAATAAGCTACAGTATATAAATAAATATAATGGTCGCAGATGATGACAGGAACATGACTTGCTTTCTTCTTAATCTGACATATTTTGCTGACCCATATTTTCACCAAAGAGTGGTGAAATATTTATTGACATCAACTGCTTCCATCCATCCATTTTCGGTACTGTTTATCCTACACAGGGTCGCAGGGAGACTGGAGCCTATCCCAGAGGACTCGGGGCACGAGGTGGGGGAACATGCCAACCATCACAGGGCACAACCGTGCACACACACTCACACACCCATTCACACATTATGGACAATTTAGAGATGCCAATCAGCGTACAATGCATGTCTTTGGACTGGGGGAGGAAACAGGAGTACCTGGAGGAAACCCCCAAAGCACAGGGAGAACTCCACGCACACAGTTTTTTTGTGTGTGTGTTTTTGTGTATATCTCATACTAAATAGTTTTAGATCTTCAAACGAAATACAACATAAAACAAAGACAACCTGCGTAAACACACAATAAATTTTTTTATTTATTTAATTTTTTTATTGAACCAAAAAAAAAAAAAAAAAAGTTATTCAACACCTGTCACCAATGTGCCCCTTTTAACTTAAAATCTGGTTTTGCCACCTTCAACAGCAATAACTGCAACCAAACGCTTCCTATAACTGGAGATCAGACTTTCACTTACATCTAGGACTAGGATTTACTCCTATGCTTTGGATCGTTGTCTTGCTGCATAATCCAGTTGCGCTTGAGTTTCAACTTACGGACTGAAGACCGGACATTCTCCTTTAGGATTTTCTGGTAGAGAGCAGAATTTATGTTTCCCTCAGTTATTGCAAGTTGCCCAGGCCCTGAAGCAGCAAAGCAGCCCCACACCATCACACTTCCACCACCATGCTTGACCGTAGGTATGATGTTCTTTCTGTGGAATTCTGTGTTTGGTTTACGCCAGATGTAACGGGACCCCTGTCTTCCAAACAGTTCCATTTTTGACTCCTCAATCCACAGAACATTCTCCCAAAAGGTTTGAGGATCATCAAGGTGTGTTTTGGCAAAATTCATACGAGCCTTAATGTTCTTCTGGGTTAGCAGTGGTTTTCACCTCACCACTCTTCCATGGATGTCATTTTTGCCCAGTGTCTTTCTGATAGTGGAGTCATGAACAGTGACCTTTATTGATGCGAGAGAGGCCTGTAGGTCCTTTGATGTTGTCCTTGGCTCTCTTGTGACCTCCTGCATGAGTAGTCGCTGTGCTCTTGGAGGAATTTTGGTAGGTCGGACACTTCTGGGAAGGTTCACTACCGTGCCGAGTTTTTCCATTTGGAGATAATGGCTCTCACTGTGATCCTTTGGTTGTGTCTAGTCCAGCTGAACCCCATTATA
Source organism: Cranoglanis bouderius (assembly GCA_023630585.1). Taxonomy (NCBI): domain Eukaryota; kingdom Metazoa; phylum Chordata; class Actinopteri; order Siluriformes; family Cranoglanididae; genus Cranoglanis; species Cranoglanis bouderius. Next base: position 4,233,758 of record CM042556.1, on the reverse strand, counting down.
AATAACATTATCATTTAAAAACTGTATTTTGTGTTTACTCAGGTTGCCTCTGTTTTATCTTAGATTTTGTTTGAAATATATGCTGTGAAAAAGTTTAATATACTCAGTCAGTATATTAAATACATTAATACTGTACATTTGTATGTTTACACTGATGCTTCAACACATGTACAGTGTTAATGTATTTAATATACTGACCGAGTCACTGAAACGTTTACATTTGTAAAACAAATTTTTTCGCTCGTCTATCCGGCACTGATGTCATGTGACTGAGCGGCACGTGACCGCTGAACAGGAAGTAAATACATCCACTACTAGGTCGAATTCCAAATGGCTCCTTTATTCCTATATAGGTGCACAACATAGGGTATGAACTAACAGCTCTTTATGTAGTGCACTTAATATCCTGAAGAGAGGTATTTGGGATTTAACCTGTGGTTCCCAGTTAGCTAGATGAAAGCGAGCTGATCGTTTATATAAAGATTAATGAGACACCAGCATGGCTTTAATTGTCAAAGAAACACAGAGGTAAGTGAGATTGGATTCTGAAATATGGGAAGTGCTGTTATTGTGTAGCTGTCCTGCTGTAAGCGGACAGCTAGCCTGTGCTAGTTAGCTATAGGGCTCTAGCTAACTGGATAAATCGGCGCTGAATTGGATGATAGTTGCTGTTTGCTATTGGAGTAATCGACCAACAGCTCAAACGCTAGCTATTAAATGAACCGGATGGTAATAACAGGGCTGTAGGTGTCAGTTATAATAAAAAAACGTTTCTCTTTTGCAGTGTAAGAATGTATGGTTGTTGGTTTTGGGTCAGTTCTTTACCTCATTTCTCTCCACAGCATCAAAGACGCAGTAACTTTCATCAACTCTATAGAGGTCAATAAACTGTCCAGACTTCTCTCTCGCATTCTTCAGAAACTTCATCTTAAGGTATGAATCCCCGACTTACTGTTTCCTCTAAACACAGCTCTGTTGTGTATTAGACTTAAAGGAAAGGAAAACTCCACCTTGAGACAGATTAAATATTTGTGGTGTTGTCAGTGTTTCTGGTGCTAATTTGTTGGTTAGTGCTGTATTGCCGTTACTTCCGTGAGAAGTTAGCGGCTGTCTCCCGCGCTGACGTCACAGGGGGACATTTCTGGCACTGTTCCAATGACGTTTAAGCTAGCGTGCTAATCCTTTTCATGGTAGACACGGTCATGCGTGGCATATATGCATTTGATTATGCAATGTGTGCAAAATTATTATTATTTTTTTTTCATATTTAACACCTCATAAATCAGAAACTGTGAGTTCTTTGAGCCATACACCTGGTTGCTAAAAAAAAAAAATAAAAAAAATAAAAAATGTAACATCATTAATAGATATAAAAAGTTTGAAAGATCTGATGTGCTTTAGTGTGGAGATATAGAGGGCCGAAGCACCAATGATTTTTATTTTTATTTATATGCAAATATGCAACTATGGACCTTCTGTTTTAGACATTAAAGACATATTATACTAGACAACAGTCACTGACAGTTTCATGCATCTATCATGAATAGTTCAGAAGTAATGACTTATGGAACTTTGTAACTTTTTCTGTAGCACTCATGTTTACAGGGCCACGCCCACTTTTTAAAGCTTCTATATCTCAGAAACTAATGCGGACACAAGCCTGAGATGTTGCACACCATTTATTGGGAATAGTGATGTTATTTGAGTCTGAGATGAAATCTGAGATTGAGGCCTGCAGGGATATCACATGGACTTTTATTTTATTAAACACTTTACTTTGTTTTTTTTTGTTGTTTTTTTTTAAATCAGTATTAATCTCCGATTATTTGGAGCACTGGCTGTAAAAGTGCCTGTTACTATAGAAACAGTAGCATATTAGATCAAGCGCATTAATATTAAACCATCGCTCACGTTACAGCTGGAACTACTTTCTGAGCTGTGCTGTTCTAAAAACGTTCTGACTAATCAGATTTGAGAAATCTGCGCTGTGGTATAAAAGACAAAATTTTCCTCAATCTCAAACATAAGTGATAACAGTCAGGTTTCACTAAACACAGAAGAGCAGGAGCTGCTTTTCTCATTCACCATTCTCCAGTGATGGTAGACATCATATTACTGTTGATGTGAATTCAGGAATTGTGTTGAGTTACAGCATGATATTCCAGAGCCGTATCAACCTGCAGTTCTTGCCTGGTTTCCCACTGGATCTAAGCAGGGTTGAGCCTGGTCAGTATCTGGATGGGAGACCTCCTGGGGAAAACTAAGGTTGCTGCAGGAAGTGGTATTAGGGAGGCCAGCAGGTGGTGCTCTCCCTGTGGTCTGTGTGGGTCCTAATGCCCCAGTATAGTGATGGGGACACTATACTGTAAAAGGAGCACCGTGTTTTGGATGAGATGTTAAACTGAGGTCCTGACTCTCTCTGGTCATTAGAAATCCCAGGTCGCTTCTTGTAAAGAGTAGGGGTATCACCTCCGTGTCCTGGCGAAATTGCCGTGTTGGCCCTCGTCTATTATGGCCCCCTAATAATCTCCATCCCTGAATTGGCTACATCTCTCTCCTCTCCTCTCCACCAATAGCTGGTGTGTGGTGGGTGTTCTGGTGCACTATGGCTGCCGTCAAATCATCCAGGTGGATGCTACACACTGGTGGTGGTTGAGGAGATTTCCCCCCCCTCCATACTATGTAAAGCGCTTTGAGTGTCTAGAAAAGCGCTATATAAATGTAACTAATTATTATTACAGCAGAGACTTGGCTCTGCTACATAGCGATCTACGAGATGACGAGCATAATGGCACTGATGGTGGATTAGCATGAAAGCTGACGCTTTGGAAACTTATCCGTTATCATGTAGTTGAATGGCATTGTAGGTAACATTGGAAACCATTAACCAACAGACTAATCATAAAGATTAATAAGCAAGTTGTTCAGAATGGATTTCTCCTTTAACTTTTCTGAACAAATATCATGAAAGCCTGTAAGATTCTTGCATTAGTGCTGCGCTCCAATGTTTAATGACTGAATGTTTGCTTTCCATCTCAGGGCGAGCGATCCTTCAGTGAAGACGAAGAGCAGAAATTACAGACTGCTTTGGCTTTAGACAAACAAGCTCTTCACCTGGTGCTGGAGACGTCCTCATTCTTATTAGAACAGGTTGGTGGTATGAGATTAAACTACATCTAGAGATGCATCAATTTGATATTGAAACCCTGGATCGCTACTGGATCGTGTTTTACATATTTTTCAATACGTTGCACCAAAGTATTTCGTGCCATGAATGAGAAGTTATCAACAGAAGCTCACAGAGTTTCAGCTTGTTTACTATGAGGATGTCAGTATCGAATAAGTATCAGTTTTGGGCTATCCTAAAATCTCTGATATTGGTGTGTTAATCAATATGAAAAAGTGGGATCTGTGCATCCCATTTTTAATATAGATGTCTTTTGTAACCATGTACAGTACTGTGCAAATGTTTTAGACACATGCAAAGAAATGCTGTAGAGCAAAGATGCCTTCAAAATAATGCAATTAAATGTTTCTACATTAAAAAAAAAAAAAGAAATACAGTAAAGAGCAGTAAACAGTAGTAAATGAAACAAAGTCAATATTTGGTGAGACAAAGAAATAAAAATAGTAGTCTCCGGTACAATTAGTGCAGTTTTATAAGGAAATGAGCTGGTAAGTTTTATTGAGCATCTTGCAGAACCAGACACAGTTCTTCTGGAGACTTTGACTTTCGCACTCGCTTCTTATTTTTGCAGCAAAACCCAGCAGCCTTCATTGTGTTTTTTGTCTGAAAAGTGTCTCTTACTGTAATATGCTGCTTTCTTTAATGACATACAAACATTTTTCTGTAACATTTAATTTTGTGCTAGAAAGTTAATGTTTGGGAAACTAAAATGTCTTTTGTACTGACTTGATCATGTAGACGTCATAAAATAAAAAAATCTATAACAAAGTTTGTACTAAAACAAATAGGGTGCCTAAAACTTTTGCACAGTACTGTAAATGGGCTATTTATGCTTGCCTAAGTGTTTTCTTCCTTTTGAGCTGTAAAGTAATAATGACTTATCCCACAGTTCAATTTGGAATCTCCTTTTACATTGAACTAGTTCATTATTTTGTTTTTTTTTTTTTTAAAAAAAAAAGGATTTTTAAGTTTGTAGATTAAAATATTAACCAGACACCAAAAATATTTTGGTAAAACAGAATAAAAATACATTCCTAATACTTAAAGCAATTTCATGTGAAATTTCATCTGCCTCACTAGATTTCTTCACCACCATCGCATTCTGCATATTCATTTTAACGACAGGATTCTCGTTGTTCTACAGCTTTCTCAAACATTTATGAACCGTCTGCTCCATTCATCAGTCTGGACAATTAAAACCTACTTCAGGTCATTTTGTATTAACAAGAATGTTGGATAAAAACTTTGAGAGGTGATTCTGAACGTTTGAATGGTAGTTGGTATGGTATTATATTTGCCATGTGCTACTGTTGGCCCTGCTTACGTTGTGTATAACCAACGAGTGAAAGTGTCCTTTGTATCTTTTGTGTGTAGGCTGTGCATCACAATATTAAACCAGCATCTCTGAAGCAGCAGCTTGAAAACATCCACATTGCCCCAGACAAAGCCGAGGCATTTAGCCAGGCTTGGGCTACAGCTGGCCCAGATGTGGTAGAGAAGATCAGACAGACGATATTTGCCCCCAAGAAGGTGAGTTCTTTATATATTTTTGTAGATAATTTAGCTGAAATGAAGTTCTTCTGATATGATTAAGATAAAAAAAAAATTAAAAAATTTCAGAAAGCAGACTGGTAAGGTTTTCTCAGAACGGGTTGTTTGTTTTCATATTGAGTTGAAAGATGACCTGGCACAGTTAACAGTAAAAATCTGATGTATTATAAGTGAAGTAATACATAGAAGAACTACAAATGGTCTAAAATAACACATTCACAAAGCTTTTGCATCTGTGTGAGGACCAGTGTAGACATTTGGATTGTATGTTACACCATGCATAAGAAATAGCATATGAAAATAGTTTGTATTTATTTCCGTCACTATCCGTCAGATAAAGTACCAGACAGTGCAGCCAAAGCTGTAAATCTTTTTGTTTCATTTACTTTCATTTACTACTGTTTCTACAGGTTCTGTACAGCCTTGTTGTTTATTATTATTTTTTTTTAATCTGAAAAGTGGTCTATTACATATTATAACGCATCACTGTTGAATTCTCAATCCTGATTGGTCAGAAGGTTTTGATTAGGCTTTCAGATGAATGGATTTGGGTTAAACAGATTAACGGATTAAAAACTGCACTATATGGCCAAAGGTTTGTTGACACCTGATCATCACGCCCATATATGGTTCTTCCTCACTGTTGCCACAAAGTTGGAAGCACACAATTGTATAGGATGTCTTTGTAGCTTTAAGAATTCCCCTTTACTGGAACTAAGAGGCCCAACCATTGACCAGCGTGACAATGCTCTTGCAATCCATTCGCCCTCGCAAAGTGAGGTCAACGAAAACATAGTTTGCCAAGGTTGGTGTGGAAGAACTCGAGTGGTCTACCCAGAGCCCTGACCTTGACCCCACTGAACACTTTTGGGATGAACTGGAACGCCGACTGCGTCCCAGGCTTCCTCGCTTGTCAAATCCCCACAGCCCCGCTCCAAAAACTAGTGGAAAGCCTTTCTAGAAGAATGGAGGTTATTATCACAGCAAAGGGGAGACTAAATCTGGAATTGGATGTTCAAAAAGCTTGGTGGGCGTGATTGTCAGGTGTCCACAAACTTTTGGGCGTATAGTGTATGTCGTTATTTAATAATGAAAACCGTAATTGTTGATATGGTGAAACCTCTTGTAAGGGGACATTAATTTAACATTTATGGAAGGAGTCTTGGGTTTCAGTAACAGTCAGTAAGTTTTCCACTGCAGTAAAGTCTTCAGGACAGAGGGTTTGTGCTTTTTTGGTTCCTGGGTAACATGAGATGCTGTGACTTTTTGGCGTATTACCTCAGAGAGAGAGAAAAAAGAGCCTGGTGAGGGAATGACTGTTTATAGTTACTGTAACGTAAGTGATAGCAGGAGGTAACTTGTTTTGCACAACATTAAACATAACTATTGTATACTATAATTTGAGTAAGTTGAATAAATTCAAAATATTGCAAGAGGAAAAAAGACACTTCGGGGTACACTGTTATTGGAAACTGTTACCAGGTTGGGGTGGTAACAGTAACTCCACTTTGTGTCAGCTTGAATTACACCACCCCATCTTTTATTATTGTTTTTTGGGGAAAAAAATTAAAATAAATTGTCTAAGACTTGCACGGTGCGTGCCATACATGACTTTTATATTCTGCTAAAGAAATACCCGAACAATTTTCTATTTCGTTGCAGCTTGAGAGTTTTATAGGCACGATCATTTCAAACCTCATAGCTTCTGTATGTCTTTGGCTGCTGTTTTAATGGTTTTCATCTTTAAAAGGTTTTGGATTTATGCCTGGTTAGAGCATTTAGACTAACAGAGAAAGTTTATGATGGATATAATTGAAATAATTCCTAGAAAGACATGTGGGAGGTCAAGTGCCTTATGATGAAGGCTGTGTAGATGCAGCATTTACACAGCATGGGAAATGAAAAAGCATGCATTTATGATATGTATGACCTCTATTTCCTGCAGACAAACAGTGAAATATAAGAAAAAGAAAGTGAACACTTTTTATTACCTTATCCAGACACGTACTCTGTATGCCCCTGCTTTCAGTGCATGCCAGTCTGACCTTTTAGTCTAGTATTTTTCTCCAGACATTTCTTCTAGGCTGTATGGATTAATAATAACAACTGACTTCATAACTAAATATTAATACTGAGGCATAAAATATGCAAGCGTGTCCATGAAATATCAATGCAGAATGCAGAAAGAATTTTCGAGCCAGGTTCATTGGCCACGAGGCTGCGGTTGCTCATTATAGGTGACCCAGAGGTAGTGAGTTTAAATTTTAGGACTTTCTCAGAGCCACTGCTGGGCTACAAACTCTAACATGCTCAGCTCTGTGCTTGGATTGGGTTCTGTCTCCGTTATAAAAAGCCTTGAGTAAATGGAGGAATTGATGATGTGCATATTAAGAGTTCTTTTTTTCTCTTGCTAGCTGGAGCACGTAGGCTGGCAACTCAACCTTCAGATGGGCCAGTCATCACAGGCTAAGCAAAAAGAGCCACACGCCGTGCTGGACCTGGGAGTCAGAGAGGAGGATGAGTCGGAGGTAAAGACTCTATGCCGCTTATCCATGCGTGGAGATGATGTTTGCGTCTACAAGATACTTAGCCACAGTGTCCTTGTGGTTGAGGGAATACATAATACGTTCAAACTGTTGCTTTTTTTGGGTTCTAATAAAGTATAAACAGATCATTTTCCCCTTAAAATAAATCCACTTAGGATGCTTCTGTTAGGAATCGATAGGTTTTTGAGCCTGGAGCAGGTCAACACAATGAAAGGAAGGACCCCTTTTCTCAGTTGCTCAATTGGGGGCGCTGTTACCACACGGCAAAAGCGAGGCTGCCCGTTCTCTGAGCGAGAAGCAAGAACACTGTATGTCGCATTCACCGGTAACTTCTTTTACTATAAATGGAGTTCCTGGGCTTAGACTAGATGTTAGAAATCATTCTGAATAAAAGACTTGTGTCGTGCTTTTTTTTTAAACTCTTATTGTACGTGTGAAAGGTAGAGCCGGCATTTTTCTCTTCAAGGTAGTTCTATATCTGTCTGGGAGCTGTTGAATTGAGGATGAACTATAAAGACAGAAAGAAACTCCAGAGCTCTGAACACCATTTAATGAGAGTTTGTTTCTTTTCGGACAGAAGTGCTCTAGTAACAATTGCTCAGGTGATGGATGACCGTTAGTAGTTATGTTGGAATTAGTCATTTGTTAGTGTTAATGCGAAGTGAAAAGTGGACACGTGAAATGAAGCAGACCGTGTTAGTGTAAATGTCTAAAACTAAACCGTACGCAGTCATTGTGGTGATTTAATAATAAGCTTGTTACAGTCCATATATATTATTGATATGGTGTTATTGTGACATTAATTTGGTGTGGTTATGTCTGGCGTACTTTTTGTTTTTTTTACCCAAAATCATCGTAATATATTAAGTTATACTTGATGTTATGAGATGAGATGCTATTTTACCCCTGTGTCGAACAGCTTTGGATTACATGGCTTAAATTGATTTGTCTTTTGTTCTGCCCAAACTCTGGTGTATTTTAAAACGCTCACGTATTCCACGCGTCAGCGGTTTTGCAGCCACAATAAGCATTAGGTATTGAATTGAAACAGCAAGGCACAGTAGCGGAGTTTATAAAATGAAACAGAAGTAGAGGAGGTGGCCGTGGACGGCTGTAGGTTGCTGATCGCAAATTCAATTCACCTTAGATGGACAAAGTGCTTCAGGTCCCTGAGGCATATTTGTCCGTCCTCTTTAGTCCTGGACTTGCTCTTATCGTGGCCATTTGACAGCTGGCTTCTGCTTAAAAGAATCAGGCTCTTTGATATTACTTTGAACTTCTTAGGGATCCTCCTGTTTCCCTTCCCTCTGATATAAGGCCTCGTGAATCTGCAGGCTTCAAAACAAGGGCAGGATCTGTGAAAAGTACAACTCCATGTCAGTGTGTTTTGGCTGATTTTCAGTGTGTTTTGGCTGAGTGATGTATTTAGATCATTGAACTACTGTAGTTGAAGACACTTGTTTGACCACTTTGTTTTTCACCATAGAATATTTTGTTGAATTGCAATACTATACTCACTAAAGGTGCAGTACCGTGCAGAAGTTTTTAGGCACATGCAAAGAAACGCTGTAGAGCAAAGATGCCTTCAAAATAATGAAATTAAATGTTTCTACATTAACAAAATACGGTAAAGAGCAGTAAACAGTAGTAAAGGAAACAAAGTCAATATTTGGTGTGACAAGAAAATAAAACTAGTAGTCTCCGGTACAATTAGTGCAGTTTTATAAGGAAATGATCTGGTAAGTTTTATTGAGCATCTTGCAGAACCAGACACAGTTCTTCTGGAGACTTTGACTTTCGCACTCGCTTCTTATTTTTGCAGCAAAACCCAGCAGCCTTCATTGTGTTTACTGTCTGAAACGTGTCTCTTAAGTAATACACTGCTTTCTTTAATGACATACAAACATTTTTCTGTCACATTTAATTTTGTGCTAGAAAACTAATGTTTGGGAATCTTTGTACTGACTTGATCATGTAGAATTCATAAAATAAAAAATCTATAACAAAGTTTGTACTAAAAAAAAAAAAAAAAATAGGGTGCCAAAAACTTTTGCACAGTACTGTACGTTCACACGTACAGCGATCGTTATCACTGCATGTCGCCAGTCACTGTGTTATGAAGTCACCAGTAGGCCTTCCTACTACTGGTTGCCATAGTAACAATATCTTTATCAGTGAGTGGCGCAACTACTGTAGCATTCCACTTTTGACAACAAAGCAGTTTTGCTTTCTGCAAAAATTAAACATTCTGGAAATTGAATTGAAATGGAAAGTCTTTATTGTCATTGTACAAGTACAAAGAAATTGAAATGCAATCCGTTTGGTGCATAATCTGAATACTGAATCAGATTACTGAATCTAAAACAAAAAACACACAGAGAGGTCACATGTTCGACAATCAGCTACACGTACTCATATTCAACATTACTGCTGTTCAGATAGGTTATTGCAGTTTTCCAAAACAAGGCTTGAGCTAGAACCATCACGACTCATCAACATAGAACATGATATTTAGTTCAAGGTTTTGCAGTATTTAAAACAGAGATGGACACCTCTTCTACAGCAATGCACAAGATGTTCAGTTTAACTTATTGCAGTATTCAAGACAGAAACGGCTTTGGCATAGAAACTATTCCTTAGTCTGTTTGTAGTAAAAGTATATTATGAAACTGTATAAATCAATTTGTTAAGGTACGTTTACACATGCAGCGACAGAGCCAGAGCTGGCGACTTCCGGCAACATGAGCGACAGCAATCATTGGTGACCAGGTGTGGGCGTGTCCGACGCGACAGAATTGAGAAAAGTTTAACCGTATGCAAATTTTGAGCGATTTGGTGCAGGGACTACCAATGGGAGCGAAGACAGGAGGGAGAGTGTTTGTATATAAAATTCACCAGTGTATATATGCATCATATGCTACAAGATGAAGGAGAAGCAGTGTGTGCTTGTTGCCATTGCGGCCATCTATCGGCGGCGCAAGCGCTGGACTCTGGGTCCATGAAACTATTTGGACTCGCAGGCAGAATGGCGGATCACGGATCACGTGTGTTCTACTGTCTTCACTCCCATTGGTAGTCCCTGCACCAAATCGCTCAAAATTTGCATACGGTTAAACTTTTCTCAATTCTGTCGCGTCGGACACGCCCACACCTGGTCACCAATGATTGCTGTCGCTCATGTTGCCGGAAGTCGCCAGCTCTGGCTCTGTCGCTGCGAGTCGCTGTATGTGTAAACGTACCTTAACAAATTGATTTATACAGTTGCGTAATATATTTTTATACTTTTAAATAACAGTCTAATTATTATACCAAGCTTATAGGAATTTTTCTTAAATTTTTTTTTTTTTTTTTAACCCCATCCCTAATTGTATAGGTAGCTGTCTAGTGTGGTCACTTCCCTTGTTAACATCGAGGTGTTAACTAATTCTGTGTAGTGAGACATATGCGACATCAGTCGAAGCGTCTGACATTATCATACTTAACCTGGGTTCAGCCACTGAGGAGCAAGAAGCTCTTTGTTGGGTTTCTCACTTGTGAAGGCGATAACCTCATTTATTATCACCTAGAAAAAAGGGAACGTAATTAAACATCAGATTTTAAGTTGCGGAGAAACTCAAGGATCCGTTGTAAACGTCTGTTCTCGTTTCCCTCATGCTTGATGTCGGATGTAAACGGGGCAGCAGCTTTCACACAAACAGAAAAAAAGGGGGGGGGGGGAATCATACAAGTGACAACTCCAACACCGTGAAGTTGTAATTGGTACCTTCTAAACATAATAATAGCTTGCCATCACCTAACCAAAGTGAGAAGAAAAAAAGGATAGGAAGCTCTGGCTGGTTGTGGCTGGTTGCTGTGTTTGTTTAGGGATGCTTTGTGCATTGCTTTTTTTAAAAAAATTTTTTTTAAACATTTATTGTGTCTGTTCGCACGGAGACGGAACATTTTATCATTTTGTTTATTACCACAGCAAAGTAGTGAGTAGTCATGCATCTTTTTTCTTGACCACGCTTTTTTCTGTTGGCTTACTCAGTTTATTGTAAAGCGGCCCCGTGTTGATAAATGTTGGTGAATGAAAACAGGGTACACTGCAAATTTTGTCTGCACACTGATCATTATGCAGGGAAAACTGGATTTGGCCACATGCTGATTCTCCCAATCAGTGAAAGCTCTTATTTGCCTGTATTGCTGCTCTGTTAGATGGGTAAATTAATGCACTGTTGAAGCACATTGCTTTGATGAAAGGATGGTTTGATACTCAGTTGTTTATTTATTTGCATGCAACTGCATCTGGACTTATTTGGGGGGGGGGGAATTAAGCAGTGTGCTCTATAGTGTAGTGTGTGAGTTGGAAACATTTTGATCATCGTTCTAGACATAACACAATTTTAGTGTATAAACTTGTAAGGTTTTTGCCAATGAGTTAGTAAAAAAAAAAAAAAAAAAAAAAAGTCTTTTTCATCGTGGTTATGCATTTCCCTAGACCTAACATGGACATGATAATGTGCTGTCTAAACATGAAGATTGTTGTCACCATGAATCTTTCTGCTCACAGCATTTCTGGCAGTGTCATCATATATATGAGGCGACCTGCAAAAAAAAAAAAAAAAAAACCTGTCAAAGGTTGTTACAGTTGAATTCTGGAAACCAGCCAAAAGTGACAAAAAGTCAGGCTTCGACCAAAATTGAGTTCTCCTGCCAGTAATATACGTCGACATCTCTACTTTAAGGAATCGTACAATCAAGTCCATAGATATTTAGACATTTGGATCTGGCCAGCTGTTGTGAAGGGGTTTTTCTTCACCAGGGAAAGAATGCTTGTGTCGTCCACTTCAGTTCTCACCAGCGCGTTCTTTCTTTTTGAGAATGAACCAAATAGTTGATTTAGTCACACCTGAATTTTTTTGCTATCTTTTTGATTAGTTCAGGGCCGTTTCTGGCCATTTTGGCGCCCTAGGCAAGATTCCTATTGGTGCTCCCCATCCCCATCCCCACGGGAAAGCACAGTCGTTCCTGGCCCTCTACATCTCTATCTTTTTTCCTAACAGCAGCGCCCACGATCACCAGTGATACCAGATAATTGCATGCAATCATAAAGCGTTACCTGTTCAAAGATTGAAAATAAAATTAAACTAACTAATTAATAATAATAATATGAGGATCATGTGAGGGATAATTGCTTAAAAATGTGAAAACTGGAGAAGGAAGGGTTTGGATTGTATTTACCTGCACATGAATAATCCAGCCACTCGAATGTCTCAAACCAGCATCATATCAGATACATATTTTCTTTATTACTAGGCCTACATGTTGGAAAATCCGCAGAAACCCATAATACAATGGCAGTTTCATGAATGAGATTTGAAAACGGCTAACTATTCAAAGTGACTGAGTAAACGTTCATAATCTGGTTGTAAAAATCTTGCTGATGGACCTACTTGATATGAACCACAATTCCCACCTCAATGGTACAGGTAGTAAAACATGAGAAAAATAATGGTCAATTCTCCAGCTCAATGTTTTCAGCTCAGCTAGTAGACTAACCTTTTGTTTTATGGAAGCTGTGGTAACTTAGCTGTCAATGTATGACATGATCAGACAAAAAGTTGGATTTATCGTAAAACTTGCATCAGGTGTTATCACTGTCTGCAGGACTAAAAGCCTGATAAAATGTAAAATGTTTTGGCTATCTAACACGTGACTAGGCTAGTTTGGTGTCGCTAGTCAAGGGGAGGCAAAACTAATCTATCATTGTATGGGTTTAGGTGCTACGTTCATTTACATAGTGACAAACTGCTCCAAGTGGAGAATTATTTGGGGCTAAAGAAAACATCTTCGGGACTACAGCCCCCAATGTCCAGGTCAGGTTACGCCCCTGGTACTCTCTTTCTTGTGGGTGGGTGAGTCGGTCGGGGACGTTGGGGTGCTCATCGGTTCTCTGGTGGCGCCCTACGCGACTGCCTTGTTGCCTATGCCTAGAAACGGCCCTGGATTAGTTTGTTTTGATTTTTTTTTTTTTTTTTTTCAGACTAAAGATAACTTGCTTAAGTGTCTGTGACATCTCTTTGGACTTCATATTGAGAGTTAACAGCAACAGATTCCAAATACAATTGCCACACTTGAAATCAAATCTAGACCTTTCATCTGTTTACTTGTAAGTGAAATAAAATAAACACACAACGATCAGGTCATGGAAGAGCTGAGCAGCCAGTTGTCCAGTTACTTTTGGTCCCTTCAAAGGGGGACCACATATAAAAGGTGCTGTAATTCCTATACCGTTCAACTGATTGGGATGTAAAAGTCTGCACGTTGAGCTTCATTTTTTTTCAACTTCCGTATACTGTTTTGGCCGACAGATAAAACAACAATAAATTTGTCAATGTCCGAATATTTATGGTCCTGACTGTAAATATATTTCACCGAAACCATGGAAATGATTTTATTTCAGACACGTTTCCTTGGCTTTCTGCCTGCAAAGTTAATGTTAGCCAGATTAACAAACTCTGGTAAATGCACCCACTCTGCCTAAAGATGTCTAAAACCTGAGCTAAGTGTAATTTTTTATTTTATTTTTTATTTTTTTCACGATTTGATCAGGTTTTGAATAGTTGCATGCCGTAGCAAAATGGACCCAATGGACATTGGAAATATGGATAGTTCAGTTTGTGATCGGATCTTAACTCTCAAAATGCCTGCAGTGCACCAGCGCCATTACACTATCAGCCAAATAGACAAGAGCTCTTACACACTCTGTGTGGATGAAGTTTTAAAAATGTTTGAATGACCTAATAAAAACTTTAATAAGAAATAAATTATTCAGCAGTACATAACTGACTGAATTAATCAGTGTTTATTTCCCCACCGATGTAAGTGTGAACAGTGATCAGTCGAGTGAAGAGACGATGATGAGTCTTTTATTTGAATGCTGCAAATGACTTACGTCAGGTGATGAGACAGAGACTGATGTGATCTCCATGAGTAGATTAGATTATAAATGTAGACGTAGGTGGGACATCTTTCAGAGGAACTGGAATGGAATCTTTAAATTCAATTTTCTCCCTTTTCACTTACAGTCTAAAATGAATTATAGAATTATTCAGGTTCTATATAGAAAATGTCAACTTTTGACCATGTGAAGGGTTTTCACAGACTTCCACACACATCATGATCACGTTACATTATACCTTTTGAAAATTGTTGCGTTTTGAAATTCATGTCGTTCCGAAAATGATCTCTGCTGATGTGGCCCAGTCGGTATACACTAAATGCCCAAAAGTTTATGGACACCAGACTATGTGGGTCTTCCTCAAACTGTTACCACAATGTTGGAAGCACACAACTGTACACAGTGGCTTTGTATTCTGTAGCATTACAAATTCTCTTCACTGGAACTAAGGATCACAAACATGTTCCAGCATGACAGTGCCCCTGTGCACAAAGCGAGCTCCATGAAGACATGGGTTGCCAAAGTTGGAATGGAAGAAGTGAGTGACTTGCGCAAAGCCCTGACCTCAACCCCACTGAACACTTATGGGATGAATTGGAACACTGAGTGCGCGTCAGGCCTCCTCACCAACCTCACTGCCTGATCTCAATAATGCTCTTGTGGCTGAATGAGCAAATCCCCACAGCCACGCTCCAAAATAGTGGAAAGCCTTCCCAGAAGAGTTGAGGTTATTATAGCAGCAAATGAGAGAGTAAGTCTGGAATGAGATGTTTAAAAAACACATAGGGGTGTGATGGTCAGGTGGCCACAAACTTTTGGCCATATTGTGTATATAAGCAAGATACGTTGTTACTGGAACCTCAAAGTGTGTTTCCAGTGTACTACTTACAGCCTTTCTAACAATAGTGTTATCAACTTTTGATTAGTGTGATCGCAGGTGGAGGGGTGACATTCTATTTTTTGCCACCGATCTGTACTGTTTCATTGGCTGACTGCATTGGATAGAGATGCCACTGTAGATGTTCTGATTATGCGAACGCTCTTCGTTCCCACAAGCTGTACAGTATAAAGGACGAGGCCCTCTAACTCTCAGCCGTTGTAGTGTCGACATACCAGAGGGATCTAAAAGGGAGCCTAGGCGATCACCAAAGTTACCACACAAGAGACATTTTTGTTGCTATGAATAGTGGCCCGTGAGTCTCTCTCTCTCTCTCTCTCTCTCTCTCTCTCTCTCTCTCTCTCTCTGCAGCTATAGTGTTTCAAAAATGGATAGAGGGGATGTTTTTATCGTGGGAGGGATTTGGCATGCTGCGGGTATGTACAGCACATTCTCTCCAAGCTGCATAGCTGAGGAAGCACTTGCTTTCATTGAATTCCAGGCTGTGTCCAAAGTCTCAATCATCTTTAGTTTTTGGCACCTTTTTTTAAATTTATTTTTATATGCTGTTCTTTCTGTTGTCATATAATATAGTTTCTATAACAGTTTAAACACGTCTGGCTAAAATGTGATTCCATTCTTTGCATACACCCACCTCCTACTTTATTAGGAACAACATACTAATACTGGGTAGGGCTCACCTTTTTACCCTTTCAGAACCCTTTCAGCATCAGTTCTTCATGGCATTGATGCCACAAGGTGTTGGAAACAGGCCTTAAGATTCTGGTCCATGTTGACTTGATTGTAGGGGTGGGCGGTATGACCAAAAATCTATTTCACGGAATGAGTAATTTTATTTCATGGTAACGATATACATCACATAAAAAAATAGTAATTCTGGTAAATCAACTGTAAATCAATTGTATGCTTTGACATGCTTCATTTTAAGATGATAAAACAGGTTACTTGTGCTACCGCTGCTAGCGGGAACATTCGCGCGTCACAGTTTGCAAGTAACATTTTTCTGCTCTTTGTCAGATTTTGTAAACCCGAACCACGTCCATACCACCGATGTCGCGGATTGGTTTGTGGGACTTCTTCACCAGCGTGCTTATCTTTCTCCATGTTTTTCCTCTCACAACTAGTCTTATGTACAGCTTCTCGATCGTTCTCACGTGCAGGAGCGATACGCACAAAGCTAACCACGCCCACTTATTTACATTTCGCGGTATACACGGAATAGAGAAATTTGTAACGGTAGACATTTTATTCCGCGGTAACGGTATATACCGTCATACCACCCAGCCCTAGGATTGCATAGGATTAATCCTTTAGGATTGCATGACATAATTGTGAATTCATACTGTGAATCTCCTGTTCTACCACGTCCCAAAGGTGCTCTACCAGATTCAGATCTCGTGACTGGGAAGACCACTGAAATACACTGAACTCTTTAGGATTTTCACGGAAGCAGTTTGAAATGACTTTGTGACGGCGCATTAGACGTAGCCATTATTAGATGGGTCGATTTGTGTCCTTAAAGGAATTCACATGGTCATCAACAACATTGTAGCAGTCAAACGATTCTTGATTGGTATTAAGGGGCCCAGTATGTGCCATTCCCCACACCATTATCCTACCACCACCAGCCTGTACTGTTGACACAGCTCAGGTTGGGTCCAGGAATTCATGCCAGATTCTGACCTTAAAATCTACATGTCACAACAGAATGTGAGATTCATCAGACCAGGTGATGTTTTTCCAGCTGTCCAGTTTCAGTGAATCTGTTGTGAGCCTGTGGCTGACAGGAGTGGAACCTGATGCGGACTTCTGCTATTGTTGGCCATCTTCCATTTAATTCACTTCGCTATATTCCACTGACAGTTGTGTAAATGAATTTTGTCTATTATACTCATACTCAACTTCATGCTTTGTAGCATATGTCCATCGGTCTGCTTTTTAATGTCTCTGTCCTTCAAAGCATTTGCCATGAAGTTGCTCCAGCTGTACAGAAGGTTGTGTTGCTGTTTTATTCCAGTCAATTCCGCTCCCTCAGACCCCTCATATTTCTTACCGACACATTCTCTTCTTGTCACCGTTTCTCTCATGCTGGGATAACGGAGCGAGTAAGGCATTTTTATATTCTTCTTTTTATCACTAGATGAGTCAGTGTCGGTATAAATAGGTGCCATGAATGGCATGCAGTAAATATGAGGGTGTTATGTGCCTTCTTGTTTTCAGTCGTTTTCTACCAGTGCTGGTAGCAGATGCAGCATTCCCATTATTGTTTAGCTGAGGAGCTTATACTCATCATCAGATCCTCCTATTCTTAATTTAGTGGCATACAACGACACTATTCTAGATGGACTTATGTTTGTTTCTTAACTCATATGATTCAGAATTGTCTGAAAGAATGGGACTTTATTGCTACCTGCATAAGACAGAGTTCTGTAATCTAGAAGCAGATGCATGTCTGATTGCATAGAGTCACTAATGCACAACTGAGCTTTATCTAGCTCATTTTAGTAAGCTTTGTAGATTTTGCTTCACAATAGGTTCAAAAAGGAGAGCCCGGTAGACTAATCTTTAGATAGAACTGAAATAACAATTACACTAATTTAGCATTTTACAACTGAATGTGTTTCATCATGTATTAATGTCTTTCATTATGCCTTGTACTACAGGCTACAGTGTTGGAATTATACAGTCCCCTCCTAAACTATTGGAACGGCAAGGCCAACTCATTTGTTTTTGCTGTAGACTGAAGACATTCGGGTTTGTGATCAAAAGATTAATATGAGAAGAGAATTCAGAACTTCAGCTTTTATTTCCTGGTATTTATATGTAGATGTGTTAAACGGCATGGAACATAGCACATTTTGTATCAGACCACCCAATTTGTAGGTGAGCAAAGATATTGGAACACACAGTTGTGTCCTGTTAGATTGATTGTTTGAACAACAAATAGCTCTGAACATCATCTTAGTTTTAGCCTTCAGTTTCACCTGTGAAGACTGCATTTGTTGTTGCCAACATGAAGATCAAAGAGCTGGCTATGGGAAAAATCAAGCCATTTTGAAGCAGAGAAAAGAGGGAAAATCAATCAGAGGCATTGCACAAGCATTGGGCATAGCCAACACAGCCATTTGGAATGTCCTGAAAAAGAAAGAAACCACTGGAGTACTGAACAACAGACACCGAATGGGTCGGCCAAGGAAAACAACAGCTGATGACAAACATTGTGAGAGCTGTGAAGAGAAACCCAAAAACAACAGTCAGTGACCTAACCAACAACCTCCACTGGGCAGGGGTGAAGGTATCACAATCCACCATTTGAAGAAGACTTGTGTATATAGAAATATAGAGGCCATACCACAAGATGCAAACCACTCATCAGCAGTAAGAATCAGAAAGCCAGATTGTAATTTGCAAAGAAATACAGAGATGAGCCACAAAAGTTTTGGAACCAAGATTAACCTCTATCAAAGTGATGGAAAGGCCAGAGTGTGGAGAAAGAAAGAATCTGCTCATGATCCAAAACATACGAGCTCATCTGTGAAACATGGTGGAGGGAGTGTCATGGCTTGGGCTTGCATGGCTGCTTCTGGAACAGGCTCACTAATCATTATTGATGATGTAACTCATGATGGTAGCAGCAGAATGAATTCATAATACCAGGAAATAAACGCTGAAATCCCAGTCTCTCATCTCATATCCATCTTTTGATCTCCAACCCAAATGTCTTTGGTGTAGAGCACAAACAAATGAATTGGCCTTGCTGTTCCTATAGTTTTGGAGTGGACTGTAGCAGCTGGCTTCATGTCTCTGATTAGGATTCACACATCTTCACTTGATGCCATTTGCACTTTATGTACCATGATCTGAATTAGAAACTGCCTAATAAACATTTGGTGAATTTCTTGTATACTTGTTTACCTCAAGTGTAGGTTACACAATAATAACAACAATTAATGCAGGAACACAATCCATTGCCCCCCCCTCAGTTAGAATAGGGTTCAACTCTGAACCCAGATAAAATCAATACTTTGCATCTACTGTTTCCCTTTGGCACCAAAAATAAATGCTCATTTATTAAAACCAAAATTAGTTCAGACTCAAAGACCCCCTATCAAACAAGGTATAGTAGTTTACGCTGTTCCATTACAAATCTATAACATTTGTACCAGCAGTGCCATAAGTCTTGCTTTTCCGGCGATTGCACCAGACCTCCCTCCCTCCACTGCTCTCTGATCTCTGACTAAAAGCATGTCTGTGATGGATTGGAGAGGACACACCTGCGTCCTTAAATAGGCCACCACAAAGGTCATGGAGTTACAAGTGAAGAGCACTGGCTTTCTTTCAGTGCTCCTTTGTGCCTATGATCAAGCCCTGAGCTCCTGACTAGTGCCAGAAAGTAAATTATAGATTGAGAATGCAGCACAGTATGTCATTTCCCTGTTTAGCTTGCAGTATGGGATTGCACCATGGGACATGGAATGAAAGACTGCTGTGTTAGCAGGGAGGGTTTTAGCTGAAGCTTTCAGCCTTTCTTTGGCCATAGAATGCTATTCAGTAACCTGGCTTAGATGTTTTCTTGGGTTATAAAAAAAAGGGGGGTGGGGGGGGTGGAGGGTGATCTGGACATGATAGCATAATTCTTGTTTATTGTAAATATACACACAAAAATGTCATTTCTGAGAGGCGCAACAGAAAAGCCTTGCTTTTAATATCCTCAGGAGATTGCAAGGTTGAAGCCAAATAATGCTACAGCCATACAAGGCTGGGAGTCCAAAAGAGCGTAATTGGCCCTGCTGTCGGGATGGATGGTATTACTCTCTCGCCTGTCAGTCACAGTGACACTAGTGAGCTCATGTATGCTGAAAAGTGCAGTTAACGCTTTCCTCCAAGTGTGTTCAGCCACCCTGTAACACAGCATGAGCAGCAGTTTGAAAAGATGCCGTAGCTGGCTTCACATGTCTTGGAGGAAGCACATGCTAGCTTCACCTCGCCGGTTTGTAGCTGTCGTGTGATGGGGGAGATGGCTAGCTAGTGCGTGTGAACTGGCAAATGGGAGAATGGGTTAAAAAAAATCTGCTACAAGATTTTAGACGGGCTGAGCTGACCTACTTTTTTCAGAAAAAAAAAAGTATTTCTGCAGTTTTTGAATTACTGAAGTCTAAGAGTGATAAGGAAACCTTGTGCTGTTGTTGCAGTGTTGCATGTGATCATCTTTGAGAATCAGAAGTGGGTAGAGTAGCTGAAAACCTTACTCAAATGAAAGTACTCGTGTTAAAAAATGCCATGAAACCAAGATAAATCATGTCAGATCTTTGTTTAGGGGGAAGAAAGGAAAAAAAAGTGTGCACATGCCTTAACTAATACTTTGTTAAAACACCTTTTGATTGTAATACAGCACTCAGTCTTTTTGGGTAAGACTGTAACAGCTTAACACATCTTGATTTGGCAGTTTTATTCCACTCTTCCTTGCAAAAATGCTCCAGATTTATCAAATTGTGTGAGGATCTCCTGTACACAACCGTCTTCAAGTCCCTAGGTTTTCAATAGCATTTAGATCTGGGCTCTGATTGAGCTATTCCTAAACTTTGGTGTTCTTTTTCTAAAGCCATTTCCTTGTTGACTTGGATTTGTTATCATGCTGGAAGGTGATATTTTTCTTCATTTTCAGCTGTTTAACAGAGGTCTACAGGTATTGGTCTGAAGAGAAATAGCCCCATAGCATGATAGCAGTATGGCGTTTTTTGGAAGATAAGCTGTCTTGTTTTTGCACCAAAAGTATCAATTAGAATTATGCCCAAAAAGTTGTACATTGGTCTCATCAGACCATAACACATTTTGCCACATGTTTTGAGGTGATTGTATGTATGTTTTAGCAAAATGTAGGTGTGCTTGGATGGTTTGTTTCATTTGAAGAATACTAGAGATTGTTGTGACGTGCAGGGAGTGACCAGTGCTGGCCAGGTTTCTGCCAGGTCTGAGCTGATGGCACTGCTGGACATCATCCGATTGCGAAGGGAAGTAAGCGTGATGTGTCTTTCATCTGCTGCAGTAAGTTTCCTTGGTCGACCCCTGCGTCTACGGTCCTCAACGTTGCCCGTTTCTTTGTGCTTCTTCAAAAGAGTTTGGACAGCACATCTGGAAACCCCTGTCTGCCTTGAAATTTCTGCCTGGAAGAGACCTTGCTGATGCAGTATAACTACCTTCTGTCTTGTTGCTGTGCTCAGTCTTGCCATGGTGTATGACTTTTGACAGTAAACTGTCTTCAGCAACCTCACCAAACTAGCTGAGTTTGGCTGTTCCTCACCCAGTTTTGTTCCTCCTACACAGCTGTTTCTGTTTCAGTTAATGATTGTGTTTCAACCTACATATTGAATTGATGATCATTATCACCTGTTTGGTATAATTGTTTAATCATACACCTGACTATATGCCTACAAAATCCCTGACTTTGTGCAAGTGTACCTAGAAGAATTGATGCTGTTTTGAAGGCAAAGGGTGGTCACACTAAATATTGATTTGATGTAGATTTTTCTTCTGTTCACTCACTTTGCATTTTGTTAATTGATAAATATAAACTATTAACATGTCTATTTTTGAAAGCATTCTCACTTTACAGCGTTTTTTCACAACTGCCTAAAACTTTTGCACAGTTATTTATATATATATATATATATGTGTATGTGTGTGTGTGTAGTTATTTATTAAGAAATAAATAATTACATATTAAAAAAAAAAACATTTTCCATTTCTAAAAAATATATGAAAGAGCAAAACACAGACCCTGATTTTTGATGAACGTGTCAAAATAAATAACTTTCAAAAGAAATAACTATTTACTTTATGGAATACATTTTCAAATGTGCCTATTTGCACAGTAGGCATTGCTTGCTGGAATATTTAATTTTCCTTGGCTTGGAAAAAAAATTTTTTCCAACGCCTGTCTGTAGGGGTATGCTTCAGGGGCAGGTCCATTGATGGAGATTCTGATGTTTATCAAATAAAAAAAACAAACAAACCTAATTTGTAAAATATGTGTTATCAGTACTTAGTTGGACGAAGGATGCTATTATAAACGAAGTGTCTGCTCCATGACTGTCCGCAGCAGCAGTCACAGCAGAGTTTAGCAATCAGACTGATCAGAGCTGTACAACCCTGCCATGAGTACAAAGACGTTACTAGGATGAAGGGAGGACATCTCTCTTTGTTTGAGAACGTTAAAAGTCAAGTCAGGCTTGTTGTCGGCTTCGCGACTCATTTTTAAAAAGATGAGAGCGCGAGCTGACGGCACGGAGCGAGAGAGAGAGCAAGAGCAGCAGTGGTTGAGTGAGCTAGACAGCAAATGAAGACAACGAGCGGTGGTAGCGAGAAAGCCGGTGAATGGGAGAAATTAAACGCTATTTTCTGATTGTTAACCCCGATTGTTAATCGGGAAGCTGGCACAATGCCCGATTTGGTGTGAATATGGCCCACAGCTGCCTAAACTTACATGGCGCCTTACATACGCTGGCTTGTGTTCATTATGAACTGACAATTGCGCGTCTTGATTGAAAAGAAAAATTGGAAATCGGATTTTATCTACCTGGGCCCGCCGCCCAAGTAGAGCGTATGTATGGGAAGCACTATGTCTGTCTGTCTGTCTGTCTGTCTGTCTGTCTGTCTGTCTGTATGTATGTATGTATGTATGTATGTATGTATGTATGTATGTATGTATGTATGTATGTATGTATAGTATAGTATAGTATAGTACACCCCTCACATATTATTATCACATATAACAAACATTTATTATATCTTTTCATGGGACAACACTGAAGAAATGACACTTTGCTACAATGTAAAGTAGTGAGTGTACAGCTTGTATAACAGTGTAAATTTGCTGTCCCCTCAAAATAACTCAACACACAGCCATTAATGTCTAAACTGCTGGCAACAAAAGTGAGTACACCCCTAATTGAAAATGTCCAAATTGGGCCCAATTAGGCATTTTCCCTCCCCAGTGTCATGTGACTCGTTAGTGTTACAAGGTTTCAGGTGTGAATGGGTAGCAGGTGTGTTAAGTTTGGTGTTATCGCTCTCACACTCTCTCATACTGGTCACTGGAAGTTCAACATGGCACCTCATGGCAAAGAACTCTCTGAGGATCTGAAAAAAAGAATTGTTGCTGTACATAAAGATGGCCTAGGCTATAAGAAGATTGCCAACACCCTGAAACTGAGCTGCAGCACGGTGGCCAAGACCATACAGCGGTTTAACAGGACAGGTTCCACTCAGAACAGGCCTCGCCATGGTCGACCAAAGAAGTTGAGTGCACGTGCTCAGCATCATATCCAGAGGTTGGCTTTGCAGAATAGACGTATGAGTGCTGCCAGCATTGCTGCAGAGGTTGAAGGGGTGGGGGGGGGGGTCAGCCTGTCAGTGCTCAGACCATACGCCACACACGCATCAAACTGGTCTGCATGGCTGTCGTCCCAGAAGGAAGCCTCTTCTAAAGATGATGCACAAGAAAGCCCACAAACAGTTTGCTGAAGACAAGCAGACTAAGGACATGGATAACTGGAACCATGTCCAATGGTCTGATGAGACCAAAATAAACTTATTTGGTTCAGATGGTGTCAAGCGTGTGTGGCGGCAACCAGGTGAGGAGTACAAAGACAAGTGTGTCTTGCCTACAGTCAAGCATGGTGGTGGGAGTGTCATGGTCTGGGGCTGCATTAGTGCTGCCGGCACTGGGGAGCTACAGTTCATTGAGGAAACCATGAATGCCAACATGTACTGTGACATACTGAAGCAGAGCATGATCCCCTCCCTTCGGAAACTGGGCCGCAGGGCAGTATTCCAACATGATAACGACCCCAAACACACCTCCAAGACGACCACTGCCTTGCTAAAGAAGCTGTGGGTAAAGGTGATGGACTGGCCAAGCATGTCTCCACACCTAAACCCTATTGAGCATCTGTGGGGGAGTGCAAGGTCTCTAACATCCACCAGCTCTGTGATGCCGTCATGGAGGAGTGGAAGAAGACTCCAGTGGCGACCTGTGAAGCTCTGGTGAACTCCATGCCCAACAGGGTTAAGGCAGTGCTGGAAATAATGGTGGCCACACAAAATATTGACACTTTGGGCCCAATTTGGACATTTTCACTTAGGGCTGTACTCACTTTTGTTGCCAGCGGTTTAGACATTAATGGCTGTGTGTTGAGTTATTTTGAGGGGACAGCAAATTTACACTGTTATACAAGCTGTACACTCACTACTTTACATTGTAGCAAAGTATCATTTCTTCAGTGTTGTCCCATGAAAAGATATAATAAAATATTTACAAAAATATGAGGGGTGTACTCACTTTTGTGAGATACTGTGTGCTGTGTGTGTGTGTGTGTATATATATTATATTATATTATATTATATTATATTATATTATAGATAGATGGATAGTAGATAGAGAGAATATAAAAATATATGTATATAAAGAATCGCCATTGCCCCTCAGTCAGAGTCGAGTCCACAATGTCTCAGTGCCATTCAGATGGATAGGCATCAGCTAAGTGGTTGTGTGAAACACAAACTAAAAAAAGATAAACTGTCACGGCACATAGCCACCATTCACAATGTACCCGCAATTACAAGTTTTTTTCTTCTGATTTAGAAAAAAAAAACTTTAATTAATTTTTTTAATTAACGACTTTGCATGCACAAAGTCAAGAAAGTTCTGCTAACTGTAAGGCTTATTTACCATTATCTCTTCATCATTTGGTATTTGTGGAACGGTTTTCTCTTTTTACTGGTTGCTCAGTTAGTGATGCTTGTAAAGTCAGTGTATGTTTCACTGTTTGTGTTTCGCTGTTGTGCGTCTCTGTGGTGCTGAATTCAGCTGTTGATATGGTTGTTTTCAACAGTCTTTCTTGGGCTTACCTTATTTAGTGTATGTGTGCAATGTTTTTTTTTTTAGACATACCCTGTAATGGTTTTGCATGTAGTCCTCATACAGGCTATTTATGATGGAAATAGTGATATTTAGCATGACATCTTGCATTGGCATTTGAGTTGCTTTCAGATTTGAGCATCAGTATAAGGGCTAGAATGGCATTTGTAGGCCTATGTCTTTCTATGGTGTCAGGTTTTTTGGTTGGGTCTTATATTTTTTTTGTAGTATGTGTGGTGAGCCTGTACTTTAGCTATAAGTTCATGTAAATCTATGGTCTTTATGGTCATAGTAAATTTCACTTTTTTTTCATATAAAGTGGGAGGAGCAGCACTTCAAGTGTGGTCACCCTAGGGCTAATATGTGTTACAGAACGTGATAGAAATTACACCTCAAATGAGGGGCATGATTTATCTTGGTTTACCTTTACATTTATGGCATTTGGCAGACACCCTTATCCAGAGTGACTTATAGAAGTGCTTTAAAGTCTTGATCAATAAATAAATCCTGATTCTGGTTCACTAGGTCACAGACTAAGAGTATCTTAGTAATAAAGGTAATATAGTATAAAAAAAACACAGACAACACAAGTTTTTAATATAAGTTTTAGCACTTTTTTTTTTTCTAATATAATATTTAGGTACTCCATGAAGAGGTAGGTCTTTAGTCATCATTTGAAGACATGATGTTTTTCATGGCACAAATATAGTGGATCTATATGCAGCCAGCATCGAATCCATCTCTGTACAGATTCAATAGATCTATCTGTCTGGTAGACACCGGCGTGGGCATGTCCTCATCAAGAGTAAACATGAGGATGTGATGGACGATGGAGAGTCAAATATACAGAATGACCAAAAAGTGAATTATAAAATGTGGGGGGGAAAAAAACAACCAGGAAGAATGTAACTGAATGCAATGAAGTGAAAGTAGATTTTGATCTTTATTTACTCAAGGAAGAGTGTAAAGTAACCAGAATATTACATGTACAATTTATTCGAAAGTTGCTTGTGTAAATTTAGTATGTCTCTTGCCACCTCTGTTGTGTATAGATGCCAACTCATGAGATGTGCTGCATAAGGACATTAACCCAGATATACTGTACGTAATACAAGATACTAAGGCATGCTGAGATTTTTGCTGAAGATTAATTCATATAAATATTATTGTTCATTACGACATAGACGTCTGTGAAAGCTCATATGGTTTAAAATGAACTAAATCGCTCTCTGAAATCCCCATGGCTTTTAATATCACTGAATATTACCCCAATTTGGCTGCTTACTGTCACTTTTATTACCCTTTCCTAATGGTATCCCAGCAGTTAGCAGCATTAGCTCTGTTGTAATACAGTGGGTGTGTTTGAAAGAGCATAATACTGTATGCACACGTCTCGTACTAAACCCCGCCCAAAAGTGTGCAGTATATGAGCAATATAAATGTTTCCAATACACCAAAGATAACTGGATGATGTACTACTTGGGCTTTTTTTTTTTTTCAAAGCATTCCGCTTTGTACTGTACTGCATCCCACAATGCAGCAGTCATTTCCTTTTTAGTATAAAGTTTTTTTCTACCAAATGATAATTCTTCCATGCTGTATACTGCACTGCAAATTACCACTTGGAAACAGTGTACAGTGTGCACCTAGAACTGTATCTGCTGAGAGTGAACTACAAACCACCAAATGATTCCATATGTATGGACTCATGATGTGATGTCGGAATTACAGTAATTACAAGTTTTCAACTTGTAAAACCATTTATGTCTTTGTGAAACCTGTAATTACCAGTTGGAAAGTGATTAAAAAAAAAAATATATTATTATTATTATTATTATTTTCTGAAAGCTCTGGCTTGATGTCAGTGGTAACACCATGTGTTTCCCAGTTTCCCAGTCCTAGAGAATAAACAGCTCTCAAGTGGAATCTCTGAGTCGTCATCTCATCATCCACCATTTCTTAGGGTGATTATTTTGATTAATAATTTTGATTGATCAGTTGATTAATCTATCAGTTATTAGTTTTTAGGCTAATTGGTTAGTTTGATTATTTGTAAAATGATGTTAAAAATATTTAAAACTATTTATTTGCAGCATTTCAGTCAGCTAAAACTACAATAGACCTCTTAACTAAGCTTAGTTAATTAACAGGTCACTACCTTTAATATATTACTGACATTTTATATTTATGGCATTTGGCAGATTCCCTTATCCAGAGCGACTTACATTTATCTCATTTATACAACTGAGCAGTTGAGGGTTAAGGGCCTTGCTCAAGATTTGAAATCACAACCTTCCGATCAGTAGTGCAACATCTTAGCCACTGGGTTACCACAGCCACGTTTATCAGATAATCTGTCACAGCATGAGAATATTATCAAGTGCTTATGTCAACCAAATGAGACACTCAGACTAATGCAAGGTGTTAGTACTCTGTACTTTATTTACTGGTTCTGCACACTTTATTTGCAACTATATGTCTGATCTGCTTTTCAAGCCCTAAAAATAAATAAATTAGCCCTGAAAATAAAATAAATATCCCCTACTGTCTTGCAAAACTGAAACACTCGGATGCTAAATTCATTTTGCTTGCCATATTTGTGTGTAAGGTGAATCATTATCGTGTGTGGGTAATGGGTTTTTCTTCTTTGGGATTAACTCCTAGTTATTAATGCCTGGAATTACTGAATCGACTCTTTTTGGGATCGACTTGAATGTCACTCGAAAGCAGGATGGTGACTTGATGACTTGACACATGATACTAGTATATATTGTATATGCTAAGCAAATTTAACAGTGTACCATTCATCAAAAAAATAGTTTAACTTATTACAAGATAATTGATTCAATTAGCTTTTGCAATATAGCCAGAAAACCATCACACTTTCTCCCATGCCCACAAACAACTGACTACAAATCAAAATTTTAAAAACTCCAATGGAAACACAAGATATGTCTTGAGGCCAACATCGTGGTTTTAATGTAAAGTGTTAGTCGAAGTGAAGTGTGGTGACATAACGCATGCCACAGTGTGCTTCATAACACAGTCCATCTAATTGATAATGACATTTTTGCCAACGATTTTTATCATCAAAGTTGATCTATTTTGTCAGTCGGTTGTTGCAGGACTACACCACATCCATGCCACCACTTGTTCTTATATCATACATTCAAAACAGAAAACTCTATATGAATTCCATTTGCCTAAAACGTAACACTGATAAAAAAAAGTCTTCCAAGTTAATTGGCCCGAATTCTTGTGTGCAAATGTCCCAACCATTCACATAATTAATTGTCACAGTTAAAGCCTCATCTCTAGTGTGAAACCTCTGCATTACTTTCGACTCCCGTCTTAGTTCAGAGTCCCACTCTCCAAAAGTGCTTTTTTTCTCTTCTTCTTTCGCAGTATTGCTCACCTCCACCACTTGCTGAACACAAAAGATGCTGAAAATTTGGTCTATGCTTTTATCACCACTTATCTTGACTACTGCAATTCCCTTTTCTTTGGTCTCCTGGCTAAAAGCAATACAGCAGCTTCAGTGTATATTCAGCACTGATCCTCCAGAGTCCTCACGCATTCTGCACAATCTTTTCACATCACTGATATGCTCCATGAACCTCACTGGCTATTGGTTTCGGCCCACATCAAATACAAACTTCTGTGTCTGACATATAAAGCCTTACATGGCCTTGCTCCATCTTACCTTTCTGAGTTCCTCCATATTTATACCCCAGTGGATATTCTCAGGTCTTCTTTTAGATTTCCAAATATTTAAGGCAGGTCTTTTTACTGACTTAGCACCCAAACATTGGAATCTCTGGGGCTGCACTTCTATTTCTGCTTTTAAAATTAAGCTGAAAACCTTTCTGTTTAGGAAAAAAACCAACAAAAAAAACTGTTCTGTCTGTTGTAAAGCTGTCTTCTTCCTCTATAAAGCAACCTTATGTTGACAAAGTTTTATTATTATTATTATTATTATTATTATTATTATTATTAATTAGTTAAATGTACAATCAGAAGCTTACTAAGGACAATGAACACTCCCAAATTTTGTCGTTCTTGCATATGATCATATAATGGGAGACAGTAAGAGAGACTGTTTTTCCGAGCTAAGTTTGTTTGTATCTTCATTTGTATCATATTTGCTCTGTTCTTTGTCTATACCATGAAACACCGAACTTGTGGTAATGGGTTCTATGGTTATCATGCCATGACGTTCTCATACTACCCCAACTCTATTCCACAGAGTTGCTCCATGAACGCTTAAAGCTGAAGCTGCATCAGACTAACGGAGGCATCACATTTTTATGAGAACTATCTTATGAAAGTTTCTGAACTTTATTTAATTTGGCTATGCCTGGAGCAAAAATATGGAAGCTTTTATTCTCTTTTACATATTGGATGCTCTGTTGAGCTATGCTGGATATCCACTGACCGCAAATGTGGTAAGTTTTCTTTTCAGTCTTCTGATGAATAGAATATTAATCAGGTACCTGTCAAATTTGTCACTTCTGTCATTTTGACGCATTGAATGACTCATTCCTTGATGCTCCTACTTTCCTGCTCTAATGGTGTTTTTTTTATTTTTATTTTTTTTATTTTTTTAAACAGTCCTAAGAAGAATTAAATTACACCATCACTGTGACAAATTTTAGATGTGAAAAAGGTGCTTTTATTCCATTTCTTTTTGAGACATACTTGTCATATCTGACATTGGGCTTGCTTCTGTGTGGTCAGTGGCCCCCTGTGGTGACGAAGGCACCAGAAGGATGTGTTTACTTTACTTTTTTTTTTTTTTTTTTGCCTCTCAGCGGTGGATCCCATTAGGCGTTCGTCCCCTCCATCATATGATTGTGCCAACTTGCCCTTCACCTCCTTCGTGTCCTCATAATCAAAGTGATGTAATGGTATTGATGCTTACCTTAGCACTACGAGGCTAAAAGCGTAAGTGGTTCTCTGTCATCCCAATGAAAAGCTGCGCTTCACTTACTTCTCCATGTCAGATCTTTTGGTGGTTTTGTCTGTAGTTTGTCCAAGCATAGCCTGTGAATTATCACCAAAGTAAATCAAGCCCAGGCCAAGTCTGCATGCTTGAGAGATCAGAGACAGTGTCCCAGGAAGGCAAAATAAACAAAGCCTGAATCACTCTGCTATCAGGGTTGCATCGGATGCCTGATCAGATTTTTCCATGTTTTCTTTAAGGTGAAGACTGCCAACAAAACCTTATCTCCTCACATGAGTGAAGCAGAATTGAAGCAGGGATCAAATACTAAATCTGTGCAGGTGGTGCTGGAAGATTTGTTCAACACAAAGCCAGGGGAACACTGCAAAAACCAAAATTAAATTTGTCAAATAGGTTCCATTAATGGAACGGGAAGTGAATTTAATTATGAGAGATCAGTTGCATGTCAGGTTTGTGTATTTTCTCTTGTGTTTGACCTCTACTCCTCTGTGTGTGTGTGTGTGTGTGTGTGTGTGTGTGTGTGTGTGTGTGTGTGTGTGTGTGTGCGTGCGTGCGTGTCTGTCTGTGTTTCTTCCTAGTGGTGGTCTGCTGTGTGGCTTGTTGTTTTTGTCTGTGCATCTGTGTATTAGAACCTCAGTTTGGTTCAGTGTAAGGCTGCAACTATTAATCTTTAAAAAAATATATTTTGCCAAATGCCGTCTGAAGTATTTGATTATTTTCTATATGGATAAGCTATGCTAAAGGCTTAATTTGAAAAATTTAATAAAAGAACACCAGCAGTAACACAAACCATCTGAAAGTCTCTTCTACGGGACATTACCCCATTAAGTCAAAATAAATTGTTTACAGCTTACCGTGTATTTTCTTTTAAATATCCTCTCACATCCATCTTTGAAGACTAAAATCTGTCTACCAACATTAATGCCTGCAGACTTTGTATGATTTGAAATACCCATATCGCGAAAGAGGGCGCTCTAGGCATCGTCCGGATTTGTACTTTCGATCTCCGGACTTTTCTGTTATCGAAAAGTTATGAAATATTTATAGCAGCCTTGGGTCTGATCCATTTCGCTACTCGCCATATTCACTGTATTACTCCAAGGTGTCCGGCTTATTGAGTAGCGCAGCATTACAGATTTTAACCCACCGTAACTACTGGGATTACCACTGCTTTCAGTTTGGTGTATAAGACGAGGCAAATGACACATTCCTATAAAACATCCCTGTCTTATTCTACACTACACTTACACTGGGTCATTTCATGCGTCTTGAGTAGCAGGATTATATCCAGATTGGAAAGTGTAAATACACCCAAAGGTTCATTTAAACTTGATCACTCTGACTTCTTCAAGGGGTAGTCTGGGGCACATTTAAGCCAAGTGTAAATGCCATCTGTTTCTACAAGCCACATTACAGGCAACGTACATGTGGCACCTTTAAAGTCCCCATAAAATTTAAATTTTTATGGTTTTATGGCTAATATGTTAACCTTAAGGTTATCTATAAGCGAGTGCGCTCCAAAACAGTGACAAAATTCGCATTTAGAAGATATATTCATTCAAAATTTACAGTCTCTCTCTATCACCAATATGGATCAAGAACTTTGATGACATCAGTGTGCACTTCAGCTTTTCATCAGATTTCCTGTCCAATCAAATGCTCTCTAGAATCTGAAATGTCCCGCCCCCAACATTATAAAAATCCATGGTACTAATTGTCAAGTACAGTTTAGCCTGGGCTGTGAGGTAAGCTGAATGCTATTGGCTATTTAAAATGGGGAGGTGCCACTCGATAGTCGCCCTGACTCCCAGTTTCAGTGGAAATTACGTCAACACATCGAATAATGCTGGGCGTTTCAAGGCACTTCACAGGGACTTTAAAAATGTTTTTTAAAAAATTAAAACAAGATTAACAATGGCACAAAAAAATCAGTGTTTGATGCAGCAGCCATCTTGCTCATAAGCACTTAAAATGAGGCACACTACTGGAAAATGTAATGGCCTAATATGCATATTAACTTACAGTACAGCTTTTCAGTCTGTTCAACCAGAGACGCGTTTGACTACGTGCGTTAAATGCATCTGATTAAACCCTTATCCGGAAGCATTCCAGATTCCCAGGTGTAAATGGAAACCAAATGGGTTTTCAAACTGGTTTTCAGCCTGTCTGCATGCTGGTTTGATTGTGGGTTCTGTTTGGCCAGGGCGACATCATTACAGGTTTATTTTCAAGCAGGGAAAAAAAAAAAAATTCTAAAAGCTGTAACATTTGTACAATTATGAACAGTCTGTCGTGCATGGATTAGAATTATAATTCCATTATAATCATTTCCATCGTGCATGCCATTTTTGAAAAATAATGAATAATTTTTGAAATATTGTTAAAGTGACCAATCTCTATGTTAATAGTGCCTCTACATTATCCTCACGCCTTTCTTTCTTGAGGATTTTAGTCATGCAGGCTTTCATCAGAGGTGTATTTTGTGCAGTCCTCTCATTGCCAGCACAACCACCATGAATCTCAGTAACTCCATCATGAGTTGAACTAATCACGCTATTCGACACCCAGTTCCAGGTGCAGATAGCATTCATGCGTGATGTGCACTGACCCCGTAGTTCACTTGAAATGAACCCTAGACCACTGTTTTCAGGTGTACCAGCTGCAATTTTCTGCACCACACCTGAGTTCGACAACTTTTATACTTGACCAAAATGAACTCTTGGTGCAAACACTTCAGATTATAAAATTTCTAAACTGCCTGAGAATTATGGTCTTGGTTTTAAACGTCTAGCTTATTTTAGCTGAGACAAGATGGTACTGACTCACATGCTGTGGAACATGTCAGATCCCAGAGATAGACGCTAGACTAATGAAACATCTCGAGTGAAAATCTTGTTGAGAGTGTATAAATTTGTCAAGCTGTCATGTCAAGGAGAACAGCAGCAGGAGCTGTTTTAGTGGATAACAGTGTTGTGGATGTAGCGTGGCTTACTGCTTTTCCTTCTTATTACTACTCCAGATAGTAATGACCTGCTGAGCTATCTTTAATAATTGAGCCAGATGTCTGAAGTTGCATCGAAGCTGTTTACGTGATTGTGGGTGCAGAGGTCCCTTTGTTTACACCTTCATAGCCATCTTTCATAGACAAGCACACAGATTAAAGGAAAACTCCACCTTGAAAGACTGAAAGAAATCTGTTTATACTGAAATATTTGTGTTTAGCCATTCTGATGCTAATTTGTTGGTTGGTCCTGTGTATCCAATGAGATATCCAAAGTAGAATTAGTGGAGACGGCAGATTTTCCAGAATACAGTGCAGCTACTGTATATGACACAGTTACACTGCATTACAGCAGAGACTGGGCTTGGCTACTTAGCGATCTACCAGGTGACAAGTACAATGTTGTTGACGGAGGTATTAGTGTTAAAGTTGAAGTTTGGAACCTGATCTCTTTGAACAGATGGACTAAAGCACTGCTGCAGCACTCTCCTTAGGTTGAGATGAAGCAAGGGGTAATTACCACTGGCACTGCTGTAAGTAATTAGCTGAAATTCATTGTTGGTAATGTCGGAAACTGTTATCAAAGTCGGCATAGACTAGCATGTTGATAAAAGAAGTTTAAACTCGGAACTTCATTGAATTAAATCTTGGCCACCAGTATAGATGACAAGTTATTTATAAAGATTAATATGCAGGATGTTCAGGGTGGATTCCTTCTTTAAGCTTTTTCCCAGTATCACAAGTACTTGACCTTATTTTTCTCTTACTGCATTTCTCTAATTGTCTCTCTTATTGACTGTATAATTTTGTATATGTATTGTTTTAAATGTCTTCCTTTTAAAACATTCTTCTATTTTTTGAAAAGTTCTATAGAAATAAGAATTATTAAGGGCCCCAAGCACTGAAGGTGCATAGGCATCCTAGTGTTAGTCGACCTTTTCTTCTTATTCTTCTTCTGCATCTTCTTCTTCTGTCTAGGGTGTATGTGTCATTCCATAAAACTGTCTGGTAAAAAGTTGTGAAATTTGGCACAATGATTGGAGAGGGTCTAAGGAACATTCTGACTAAATTTGGGCCAAGTGCTGCCAATGCACTAGTGCCACCATCGGGCCAAATCTGGGCCTAATTTGGAAGTACGTTTATGGTCATAACTTTTGAATTGTCTGTTCAAATTTTAAAAGCCAGGAATCCCTGGATTTCCTGCTGCCCATTTGTTCATGTAGACCTTTCCTCAAAAACATCATGAGGGAAACTACAAATCACTTCCGAATCCCTTCGTCTAAAGTTATGGCTCTGCTTTCCTGTGATTGCTTAGGCAACAATTGTAGTGCATCTGTGAGTGTAGCTCACCGAGTCTGGGTGCTTGGCCCCTGAAAATGCTGCTTGCAGCATTAATTCTTTTTATTATTGTTTTAGAGGCTTTCGTTCAGTGCTGTAACCTTAAGCACCATGTTACAGTAGTCCATATTCTGAGCATGGACATGGCAGTTGGAGTTCAGCGACCTCTTCTAGTCCTGACCAGATTCCAATTTGATTATGGTTTTGTAAATGCAAATAACACCATAGGTGATTCATTTCCATTTTGGATGATATATTTGTGCCTCAAATTGTTAGGGGTCAACAAATTAATTGATCAGTGCAGGTTTTATATTTGCATAATTTGCTATATTCTAAGTATATAAACGTCTATCAAACTATACAGGAGCCATAGACTACTGAAAGCACAACTACTTACACAACTACAATATTTTAAAACACTTATCACTCTGTATTCCTAACACCAGAATATAGTTTCATTATAATTCAGCTACTGTTCATTGTTTAAGCAATATTGCACAAGCACAAATGTGTTTATACTGAATATTGGCACGGCTGTGATTTGGCCATAGGCACAAGCATGCAGTGCTGAGTGCTGTATGAAATCACAGCCATGTCAATATTCAGTATAACTGACGCTAGCTAGCTCACGTTGATTTGTACATTGTGGTTAAAGGTGCTTTTGGGGAAAATTGGAGTCTTCAACTGACGAGCTTTCATATTTTAGTTATATTCCTGAAAAGTTTTGTTTATTTTGTACTCTGAGGTCACTAACACTACTGTAGTAACGGTTTCGAACGAGGAAGTGGAATTTTACATGCGAGCACAAACACCACAGAGTGAAACGTCTCTGTGCTGTTATAGGAAATATAGAGTGCTGCAGGGATGACATATTTTTGTAGGCCAGCCCATAACCCTGGTTCCATCGATTAAAAAAGCCAATAACTTTTTTTCCATTGGCTTTTGGATTATTGCAGAAAATAATCTCTGTGACCAACAAAAGTTTATGATTCTTACACGTTTTGTTCATTTCGAAGCCTAAATACAATCGCCAGAAGTAAAAAGCTAAAGTTAGGCTATAAACTAACTGCACCACGGTCACATGACTTCAACGTCACCACCACTAAGCTTCTAAAAACTCTTTCAATTTCTTGGCACGGACCCAGAGTCTCTGCTGGGAAACATCGGTCGGGAAACGATAAAACAAGCAACTTCCATCTGACGACTTGTGGTTGCATCCCGGGGCAAAAAAAAAACAAAAAAAACATTGGCTAGCTACAGAAGAACTTGGACAAAATTGGAAAAAAAAAAAATTAATTGGTTATTCTACAATAAAATTGGAAAATACTATAAATTGAAAAGTTTGAGTTGGAATAGTTTGCAAGAGCGAGAGTATAAACACAACAAAGCTGTAGTAGATGAGTTTTCCCGTTCGGAGTGATGACGTTTAACGTCCCCGAAAACCTCTGTAGTCCCATTTAGCCACTTGTTAGCAAACACCTTTTTCAAGACATGTAAAAGCTTAACAAAATCACGAGTGGGGTATTACTGATGTATTTTATGTTGTAGAGTAAAACGTGAAAATAACTTGAGCTTGTGTTAACCACAGACCTTATTTCAGGCATTTAACTAAAAGCCCATTCAAAAAACCCATTGACTTCGGGACGATGGAACCGGAAGTGCTAAAATCCTAACTTGTTTCCGGGTTTTAGGACTCATTCCTGCAACACCGATCTTGGAATGCCGCCCAACCGATCAAATTAGTGGACCAGAACTTACTGTTGAATAATTGATCATTTTATCAATTGTTTTTAATCTAGTACAAATGATAAATAGTTCAAATGTCTGTCTTCTTGTCTGAAAGTTTTGTCTGTAGGATATTTTGTCTCAGAAACTGATCTGTACGTATTGTTTTAAACTTGATTTGAAAGGGCCCCTCGACCTTCTGAGCTCTTCTGAGCTTTACGGATTCATTTGTTTATTTTTATTATTGTTATAATGGTCAGTGGAAAATGAGATCCAGATTTAGTGATTGATTGGCAGTCTGTCATTTGCCCACAGTGGCTTCCCTCAAGCCATTTCAAGTATATTTCACACTCTGGAGTTGTGTCTTTGTCGGACATGCTATTTATGGAGGAAATATACTTATTTCTGCACACCATCACAACGGAGTTGACATGAGTTGGGCAGTAATTTGACAGGGCTTGTCAACTCTGAATAGCAGAGAACTGGTGAGCAATTGATAAGATGCCAAGCCCTCAAAAACAAACAAAAAAAAAAATCTTCTGATGTAGGGCAAAATGAAAGATATACTGGATTTAAGAAATCCTTACTCTTAGTAATTACCTAGACCAGAAGTCCTCAAAGCGTTACAAGAAAACATTTGCAATCCATTTAGTCACGGTTTTGTCTGGGGAAAATCACCTTATTTAGGGTGTCTGCTTCTTCTACTCACATTTTGAGTCTTAACTTTTCTTCAAGTTTTGGTTTGATGTAGCGTCTTCATTTTGAGCCTTAAGCTCTTCACGCATTAAATAAATAAGCTAGCTACAAAAAATAGCACTTGGCAGGCTGACGGGTTCTCAGGTTGATTGGTAGTGCAGCACTTTATCATTGGACTCTATAATTCATGCCAGACTGATGTGTTCAGTCAGTCAGCAGCTGGATTTAATGCACACTGCAGACATGTTTAAATTCTGCCACGCGACAAGCAGCACTAAATTATTTACAGTAGGTTTCTGTCAGCATCCTATAAGACACCCGCTGACCTACTTTCAAATAAACAAATCTGGATTCAGTCTGTGACCAGGCAGTATGCATACTTTCTGTAATTTCTGTAAATGTGAAGCACATAAGCAGTGCACTGTTTGGATTAAAGTAATGGACTGGTTCACATGTTTAAGATTCATACTTGCAGTGTTCCAAATGTTGAAACCTTGTAGCACTGATTCATATTAAATATGACTCTGGGATAATAGGAGTCACAAGATGGAGGAGGGTACTGGCTGCAAAGAGCCATTCTCCGAGAGAGGTTATCAGATCGTGCATTTCCCCCGACAAAGGTTTTTCAGCTCTGATGTACTGTATTCACTGGTATCTCATCCCTATGCTGTGTTTTTATCCTGTCCAAAACAAGCAAGACAACTGAAAGAGTTTCATTTAACTAAACATGAAATCAGGACATCTATGCAGTTAAAAGTTCACATACCCAGCTCTCTCTTCACCACAGCAGATCTTACATTTCAGAAGTGCTTCTTTTTAGATTGGCTTCACAAATAATTAGGCTTGGGCCCTCCTATATGCTAATGATTTGCTAATCTCCATCGTGAGTGCAGGGCTTAATGAGAGCGGATTATCCGTAGTGAGAGCTGCGGTATGGAAATAAGTCGCATCACAAGATGGGAGAGCAGGACGCCTTTACATATTTTGAATCTTCTCAAACCAGGCTCGTTGTCCTCTGAGGCCACCCTTGGATTGTAAACAAGCACTAATGAGTTACAGCGAAGAACCTTCACTCATAGAGGTTCAGGGAAGTAGGGCACTGCAAGATATCTTTGGGTATGTGAGTAAATAAAGTGTCTCAAAGGGTAAAGAAGGGTGGAAGTGTTATGTGCGTTGATTTCTATAACTGCTGACGGATGCACAAAACTGAATTTTCATAGTGTAGGAGTTCACCCAGTAACATGTCTAGTTATTTTACAGGGTTTGGAGGACTATAAAAAAACATTTCTAGTTAAAATGCTCCTGAAATCAGTGTTTCAGTGTTATGGATAGTATATCTAGAACAAAAAATAGAAAAAAGTGTTGGTGTTACAATTAAAAAATAAACTTTCAGCTTTAATTTAAGGTATTTACATCCAGAACAGTGTAGAAATTACAGCACTTTATACAGTCATGTGAAAAAATAAGTGCACCCCATGGAAACTTTTTCCCCAAGCAAACAGAAATAGCAATAGATGTGATATTCTTCTGTGGAAAAAGTCAGTACACCTTTGGCCTCAGAAGCTAGTATTGCCCCCTTTAGCAGAAATAACTTCTTGTAGGCGTTTTGCATAATTGTCGACCAGGCTTGCTGGAATGTTTGACCACTCTTCTATGCAATATTCTTTCAGTTTCAAGATGTTTGAGGGTTTTCTTGCATGCACTGCCCATTTCAAATCCCCTCACAACATTTCAATGGGATTCAAATCCAGGCTTTGACTAGGCCATTCCATAACCCTCCATTTCTTCTTTTTGAGCCATTACTTGGTGGATTTGCTAGTGTGCTTAGGATCATTATCCTGTTGAAAGGTCCACTTTCGGTTCAACTTCAACTTTCAGACAGATGGCCTCACATTATCTTCAAGCACTGTTTGATATGATGCAGAATTCATAGTTGAATCAATGAATGCAAGCTGTCCAGTCCCTGAGGCAGCGAAGCAACCCCAAACCCACCAACATGCTTCACAGTTGGTATGAGGTGCTTCTCCTGAAAAGCTGTCTTTGGTCTGTGCCAAACATGTCTGCTGTTACTTTGGCCAAACAACTCTGTTTGATTCGTCTGTCCAGAGCACATTATTCCAAAAGGCCTGGTCTTTGCCAATATGCTCATCAGCAAACTGTAGTCTTGCAAAGGCTTTTTCCTGGCACACCTCCCATGAAGGTCAAATTTGTGCAATCTGTTTCTGATTGTAGAAGCATGCACTTTGACACCAACAGTTGCAAGACTTACTAGCAGATCCTGTGATGAGATTTTCAGGGTTCTTGAAGACTTCTTTTTGCATCAGACGGTCTGCTCTTGGGTTGAATTTACTGGGACGGCCAGTCCTGGACAAATTGGTAGTCATTTGAAATCTGTGCCATTTGTAGATGATTTTCCTCACAGTGGAATGATGTATTTCAAATAATTTGGAAATCTTTTTAAATCCCTTGCCAGACTCATAGGCATCCACAACCTTTTTTCTGAAGGCCTTACAGAACTCTTAGATCTTGGCATGATGACACCACACACCTCAATAACAAAGGGAGCACCAGACACTAGATATGAGAGGGGTATAAATAAGACAGATTAACAATTTAAATTGTGAAAATTACTACAAAATGTCAATTTTAACTGTCATTTGATAGTGTATCAACTTTACTAATAAGCACTGTTTCAAAGAGGATCAAATGTTTGCTTGTCCAAATATGTCAAAAAAGCCAACAATTTATTATAAACCAACTTATTTTTTCACATGACTGTATGTCCACCATTCAAGGGACCAAAAGTAATTGGACAAATAATCATGAATTAAATTGTCCTTTTTAATATCTGGTTGCAAATCCTTTGCAGTCAGTGACTGAGGTCTGGAACCCATAGACATTACCAGATTTTGGGTTTCTTCCCTGGTTATGCTATATCAGGTCTTTACTGCAGCTGTCTTCAGTTCCTGCTTGTTCCTGTGGGCATTTTGCCTCCAGTTTTGTCTTCAGCAAATGAAATTCATGCTCAGTTGGATTCAGGTCAGGTGATTGACATGGCCATTGGAGAACTTTTGTTGATCTTGGCCATTGCTCAACACTGTATTAATTTTTATTTATTTATTTTTTTAAAGAATGTATTTGGCCAGACCTAATGTTTGATTTTTTTTCAGCCTATAGATGTTAACATCAACAGATTCCAAATGCAAATGCCACACACAAAATCAAGTCTAGACATTTTATTTGCTTACATGTAAGTGAAATAATGAGAGCATAACACAGCTGAGCCAATTACTTTTGGTCCCTTAAAAAATGGGAACCCAAATAAAAAGTGTTGTACTTTATTACACCAGTCACCTAATTTAGTTGTAATCCCTCATCTGCATTTGAGCTCGTATTCATTATTAAATTTCAACTGCAATATATTATGGTAGGCAGCTAAAATAACAATAACTTTATTTATGGACCTGATTGCAACAAGAATCAGTTTGTTAGCAGGTTGAGGTAAAAGGGTTGGAGTTTATATATTTTAAAGAGGGTGGAATTTGCTGTTCTCCATCTTTAGCTAGTTCACTAAGCTACTGTCAAACCTGTTTAAATTTGGTGGGATTTGGAGAATCGCATATGGTATATGCGGTCACTCTTACTTCCTGTTTCAGAAGGAAAAACATCAACATATGGAATCAAGTCACAGCGCTCAAGCCATTTCACGGGGACTTTAAGTGGTTTAATTCTGTATACTGATGCTTTGAACAGCTAATATTTCCAGAAACCAAACCATATGTGGAACATGTACTAAACCCAGTATTCTATTGATAATTGATACGATTATTTTAAAACTCCATTATCAAATGCTTTAATTTGTGCCTCATTTGTGCCCATTTTTCATTGCCAAAGGGCTAAACTCAGGAGATATGATAAAACTGTATGTCTACTGTATATAAATCTTTGGTTATACAGTAAATTGTGAGAAGGCCCCAACCCAGTTATCTGGTTTGAGATTTGCTCTGTCCTCCTGAACGTGACATGGCTCTGAACCTCCTTAAGGCCCTGTTTAAAATGCCACAACGCTGGGTAAGTGCAGCCGGGTACGCGGCAAATGAAAAGCAGCCTGAGACCGTTACATCTCTGCTTGGCCTGGTTTTGATGTGGTGGAACAGTAATTGCCTGGATGAGCAAACACTTGAGAATGAGTGCTGACCACACAGGCTTATGGAAGAGCGGGGAAAGGGTTTAGCAAAAGTTCTGCACTATAGGAATGCAAAAACCTACGCTTGAAAGCATATGGTTTATGGTTTATGGTCTCTATTAAAGCAGAAAGTACAGTACGCTCCTTGACCGTTTATGAAATCTCTTCAGTTTGAGCAACTGCAAAACATTTAGCTATATATTCCACTCAGTACAGACTCATATTAAATTGTCCTGCTAGATGGGGATTCAGCGCATGTAATTTTATGTAGGAGCCCAAACCCCAGCAAGCAAACAGTATAAATAACACAGGCATGTTCACATGAACTATTTTAGAGTAGAGAAATATTATTACAAATTCAAATGCCTTTTTCTCAAGGAACTATAATCCTCATGATGCACACGATGTAAATGAAGCACACAGGCAGCGACTCTGATTCTGCCCTTTGTCATTATGTTATGCTAAACCAGAGCTTAGCACTCCATTCTTGCTTCATACCATTCATGCCAGTTAAAGTGAGGGAGCCTCTCTCCATATTATTCAGACTTATTCGACTGAGTGGAGAACTGTTACCATTCCTCATTTTTCCACGCTAAGCAATAGGGAAGGTGAGGCCTACCCACGGTTAGCGATGTGACGAGTGCTGAAAGAGTGCTCTGTACATCCAGCTCCGTCATTATGCGCCTTTGAGCATCAGGCCGCTGGGGGACAATCCCAGCCTTTGTTCTGTAGTGTTATTGCACTCTGGCTGTGTACTGTACTGAATGGCAGTGTGAAAACCATGTGAAAATCCCCCCGGGCCTGCGTGAATTCAGCCAGCTTTGGGGGAACCGGGCCCTCACTGGAACAATGAGGCATTTTTCCTATTCTTGTTTCTCCCAAACAAAAAGAAAATGCCCAGACTAATGCCCCAAAGGCTTCGAGCTCAGACTAATACGACGTTCTGGGGTTGCTGTTTTGTATTCTTTGGTGATGCGTACTGTGCGGGTCATGAGTCGGATGTGCACTGCTTGTTTTTGTTGGGGCAGAGCTCTGGTTCCAGCTCCGCCCACCCAAAGCCACAACAGGGGATGTGGTTTATTGTAATGACGGACGCGAAAAATGTCCTAGGTGACCTCATCTTTATTAAACAAATCAAAAGTTACAGCATTGGGTTCTTTTACTCGTTGCTTTCTCATTTGTGTAAATGTCAGCGAGTGGCGTTTGCTTCGTGTGCCTTTATATAAACTTGCACTTTTCATTCCGTGTTCATTAGGCTCATATGGGATATAAACCTAAAAGGAAATGAGGAAATCTAATTATAACTGAAAAATCATCAATGCTAAACATGAGGAGGCCTGATTTATGAGATAACAAATCCTAGAGAGGGCCATAAGAGAATGCATTATCGAAATGAAAATTCTCCGCTATGAATCAAGCCCATGTGTTGTGTAGTCATCCGTATTTTTCAATGCTTTCTTCAATTACGGTTGCCATTTTGTTTGCTGTCTTTGGTGACCTGAGCCTCTGGCCGGGCATGTCGACATGCACTGCTCTTCACCTTAATTGGATCATGCTATTCACCTGGGGCCTGACTCGATCTTGCTTTCCATAAATGCCAATCTGTGTGCCACCGTGGATGGATGCCTCTCCGATAGCTTGTCTGCACTTAGGCTTTCTCTTTGTTTGAGTGCTGAAAACGCATGAAACCACACTTGCTGCCTCTAGGGTGCTTCAGCAGCACAGGACGAGGTGTGAAAAACAGAGGGGATCGCAGTCACTGCTACCGCATCATCTATTGGATATTTTTTATATCACATCTGGGCTCTGTTTACTTTAAAGTGTTCCTGCTGCGTGAGCAACAACTGAGCTTGATTTTCAGCAGCATGTACTTTCTGTTTAAAATAAATGACTTTTCAGTCCACACAAATGGGATCGAAATTGGGGGGGTCTGTATGAAATCAACAGGAAAGAAAGATACACCACCCACCCCATTCCTGTTTATGCTCCTAGTTCTTTCACACTGTGTGCAGTATGCGTCTGATCCCCCTATTCTTCAGCAGCTTTACCATCTTTCAGCCACCATCTTTTGGCTCAGGTTCTTCAGTATGTTTACGGTTTGCGACGAGACAAAGAGATGATTTAATATTTTCCCCTTCGAACACTGTCTGGGTTAGACATGACTCCACCACTGGCGTCGGCTTACAACACACAATGAATGCTTGTGACGTTTGTTGAACTCTTTGTTTATATCTTTTGGATTGAAGTTATTGTTCGAACTCCCATTTGAATACTGTTTGTTTCTTGTTAACATCAGGCTGCATGGCCAAAGATTTGAAACAAATTCCTTCTAGACAGGATGCAGAACACATTTAGATAGATAGCAGCATGTCTCTAAACCAACACAGTATGTTCCATAAATTTGTCAGCAGGTTTCATTGGCGTTTCGTAGCAGTGCTGTTCAATTAAGTTATTCACACATGTTTTTCCTTATATTTTCAGACAGATAGGATGAATATGAAATGTCAGACCACACATTATGGAAAATTGCATTTAAGTGGAGTTGTTTACATGTTGCTTTGGCCAGTATGGCGTCCCAGTTTTCACCATTTATGCCCGAGAAACTCCCACCATCTTGAAATGACTGACACCGACACAAAACTTTACAATGTATTCCTCAGAGCAGTGCTACAAGTGCACAAAGGAAGACTGACATTTTGTGTGGAGACAGACAGCACGGTAGAGCGGAAAAGCCTTTCCGAGAGCTCGGTGGCCATGGCAACCAGTTAACCTAGGAATTGGGGAGGGGGCTTATCCATAATTAAGTG
Source organism: Cranoglanis bouderius (assembly GCA_023630585.1). Classification (NCBI taxonomy): domain Eukaryota; kingdom Metazoa; phylum Chordata; class Actinopteri; order Siluriformes; family Cranoglanididae; genus Cranoglanis; species Cranoglanis bouderius. The sequence goes on along the minus strand of CM042556.1, from coordinate 4,189,998 downwards.
TATTTGGGGGAGAGCTCTGCTCTGGTCAACACTTGAGTTGAAGATTCACATGGTCAATATATGTCCATTTAAAATATAACAAAGAACATGTAGGCTTCTTTTTACCCACCCCTCCACCCCCGACTTTCGTGAAGATGCACATCAGTCTGTTCCTGCATATATAGGCCTTAATACTGGTTTATGATTAAATAAAGACCCAGTTAGATTTTTCCATTGCCTTTTTTTTAAAACTGTAAATTATTAAACCATAAATTAATCTTTTTCTAGTAAAAATATCACACACCCTGCATAAGATTTTACTGTCTGCTATTTCTCCTGGTTTTATTGATTAGTCCGTTTTCCAGCTTTAGCATGCCCTGACAATGCAGTGAAGCCAAACTCTAATTATGGGTATATTTCAGGCTGAAGCTGTTGCTGCATCTGGCAACCCAACTTGCCATATGTTGCATAAATTGTTGATGGAGCTTTCAGTATTGGGATGTAAAATTAGTTACTTATGCCTTAGGAGTTAATCATACAGTCAGGGACATAGTGAATTTGCATTCTATTCCTTTTTCTTAATTTATTTTGAGATATTATTGAGTATATTGCGATGAGTGAACAAAATTCAACATTTATAATATAGGACTAGGATTGTAACATGTCAGCATTTTCTTATGTCAGTGGCATATGTATGTGTAATGTACGTGTCTAAAACCAAAGGAATATTCCTTACTCGGACTTACCAGTCTAGTCAGAAGTGGTGTGTCGTTATAGGAAAATAATCCACGACATGGTAGTGTGCTGCGACCCGACACAAAGCTAAGGACCCTGGTTTATATTTGATGCATGATTGTGTGCGGATGCAGAAGCAGCAGCAGTCCGAGCCACATTGTTCACACTCTCGCTGAGTATTTTATATACAGTACTGTGCAAAAGTTTTAGGCACCCTATTTTTTTTTTAGTACAAACTTTGTTATAGATTTTTTTATTGTATGACGTCTACATTATCAAGTCAGTACAAAAACATTTTAGATTCCCGAACATTAGTTTTCTAGCACAAAATTAAATGTTACAGAAAAATGCTTGTATGTCATTAAAGAAAGCAGCGTATTACGTAAGAGACACTTTTCAGACAGTAAACACAATGAAGGCTGCTGGGTTTTGCTGTAAAAATAAGAAGCAAGTGCGAAAGTCAAAGTGTCCAGAAGAACTGTGTCTGGTTCTGCAAGATGCTCAATAAAACTTACCAGCTCATCTCCTTATAAAACTGCACACATTGTACCAGAGACTACTATTTTTATTTTTTTGTCACACCAAATATTGACTTTGTTTCATTTACTACTGTTTACTGCTCTTTACTGTATTTTTTTTTAAATGTAGAAACATTTAATTTCATTATTTTGAAGGCATCTTTGCTCTACTTCTTCTTCTTTGCATGTGCCTAAAACTTTTGCACAGTACTGTATATCCAGAAAGTTTAAAAGTCACTAGATGCCACGCGAGAGCCAAAACATCCCTGTCGATTAGGTTTCCAAGTTGAACTTGGTGATTTTATGCACGGCGATGTTAAACACACTGACAAGCTCTGTCTCACTTTAAAACTTTCTGCCGTTGTTGTGATTGTCATGAGCTGCGTCTCAAATAGAAAACTCTGACCTTACATTCGAAAGTATTTATTAATCTAGATTAATAAAAAAAATTCAGATGACTGGTATGCAAGACTTTTTGGTAGGTCTGAAGGCTACATGAGAGGTTTTTAAAATTCAAACATTAACTATAATAGGAAAACCGGTTAATGCTAGTACACAGTAACTGTCTAGAATAGTACATAAGAATGTGATTTGAGATACAACGCTAGGGTGTTTTTTTTTTTTAAGCGGATGCAGATGGATGTCGAAATTTGTCCATTTTTATTGGTTTCTGTCCTGTCTCCGCCCCTGTTATGTTATTGGTTCCTTCCTAATGTGTCTCAGCTGTTTTGTGGTAACCACTTTGATTACATTTAGTATTTAAACCCCTTGTGTGTCTTTGTCCGACGCATAGTATCGTGAGTTCTGTGTTTTCCGCCCGCCGGACCCGTACCAAGCCTTCATTCTCGTTTTGCGCTTCATGGTTTTTGATCTCGTTCTCGTTTCCGATTATAGTCCTAGTCCAGTTTATGTCTGTTGTAGATCGCCTGACCCAGGCCTGTTTTCTGACCATGATTATTGCCTTACGTGTTTGGATTTGTCTGCCTGTCTCTCTTTAATAAAAGCTTATACTGCACTTGCATCCACCTATCTCCACATTACATGACATATTTCTGTTATTGCTGAACTACTAGTGCAGTGTATAAGGATAGTGAAAAAGGCTAAAAGCTAAAATAATATGTATTTAATGTTTTGGGGCTGTTTTTCTGCCAGAGGACCTGGACATTTTGTTAGGATATATGGCATCATGGACTCTATCAAATATCAACAGATATTAAATGAAAACCTGACTGCCTCTGGCAGAAAGATTCAAATGGGCCGTGGTTGGATCTTCCAGCAGGACAATGATCCAAAACATACATCAAAATCAACATAAAAATGGTTTACTGACTATAAAATCAAGGTCCTGCCCTTGCCATCCCAGTCCCCTGACCTGAAACCCATAGAAAACCTGTGGGGTGAACTGAAGAGGAGAGTCCACCAGCGTGGACCTTGAAAAGTTAAGCAATAAAGACAATTTTTCACAGCCTTCTTTGCTCATATTTACCAAGGCTGCCAATATTATTGGAGGGCACTGTATGTACATGTACCTTGTGATGTGCTCTAGAGATCAGGCTAGGCCCATCCTGAGCCGAGACATTGAGGTTTCTGTAAACAGCTGTATAACCAAAATCTGTTGTGTGCCATGACACAAATCTGTCTATCGTAGTTAAACCAAGTAAAATAAAAATTTAAAAAAACAAAACAAAAGCAAAACATTTTTGCAAGGCCAATACATAAAGGTTAAAAAAAAATGTAGAAAAATTAAAAACAGTCAAGCAACCAACTTTTTTTGGACCAACAATTATTGGACCACTTGATATGGACTGACTCGTACAGAAACGCCACACAGACAGTAATCTGAGCTCAGGGTCAAACCTGGGACCCTGGAGCTGTGTAGCGACAGTCCTACCCTCTATACCACTGTGCCTCCTGGAATTTTATATTCAGTACCTAATATAAAACAGTTGTTTAGGACAAATTTGTTCTGTCTCACTACAACGGAGTGTTTGAATCATTTTTCAAATTCACTCACAGCTTTCTTTTTATCAGGTTTTATCAGGCTAAACGCTGTTCAAAAATGTTTACATTATATTTTGTGATGGTTTCTCAGAAATTGCTGCCCATTTTTTCTATTACTGCAGCTGGATTTTCTTAGTTTGATCCTAACTTTTAATCCTGAATTTTCTTTTGTTTGGTTTATATGGATTTCATGAATACAATTATAAAAATGTCAGTGTGTGCTATATAATACACATGTGGCAAACTTAAGATCCATTGGGCAATTATGGTCCACTGGAGCTTGCCAAAACAAAGTATTTTGAAACAGAGTGTAGTACCCTAATATCCAACATTTTGGGCACAGTTGGGGATGGTTCAGCTGTATAGCTCACTTAAAACCGTGACCTAGGATAGTGATACAGGGAATATACCACATATTTTGTGGATTGTGTATTGAAAAGCTGATTAAGTGGAAGCAAATCTGCTACATGTGTGCATCTAAAAATACTTCAGAAACTCATCTTGTGTTAACTTCCCTTTGTAGGAGTGTAAATGGTATTTCATTCAGTACAAGGCTCTTGATTCGATGTCATCGTATCGAAACAATGCATTCAACAGACTGCGTAATAAAGTAGGCTATTTGTCATAAAATACCACTCATTATTTACATGAAGTGCAATAAGCGTTCAAACGTAATCAAGCCCACACTCTCGCATCTGAAAACGTAACTTCCTCTTCTATCTCAAACCAGACAAGGTTACGGGAGGCACATCATAAGCTAATATGCTGGCATAGTAGCATACTATCATATTAGAGTCGCTGTTTAGCAGCAAGCAGGAGCTGGAAGATTCCCCCATGTCTTTAGGGTCTGGTATATGAAAGCACTTCAGCTTCCTGATGGCCAGTCAATGGTGGACCGAAACATTCAAGCGTACCGAATCCACCCAATATGTGTACAATACATCGGTGCTAATACCACAAACAGTGCACACATGCTGATTGAATCTGAGCTAAGAATTCACCATGTTGATTGGGACGTTCATATTCAGTAGTGAAGAGAGCAGGGTTCAAAAACACATCTGTGGCTACAGAGAGCTGCGTGACCCTGACAGCACAACTAACAGCAGAATAAGAAAAGCCCGGTGTTTCAAACTCGCCACCCAGAGTGACACCGGTGTAAGCTTAGCCATGTTTAATTTGTTACATTCTACATGCACAGCTTTTCTTTATATGCTGCTAAGAGTCTGAAGGGATCACACAAACAGTCATTAAGTTTCAATTATTGTACTTTTATTATGTTGAATGTTTTAAGCATTTTAAACTGGAAATCTAAGGCAGATACTTAGGCGATGCTTATTTGTGCTTTTTCGAGAAATGTACCGTATCGAGACACCACCATATTGTATTGAATTTTGTGTGTCTTTACATTCCTTGCTCTTCGACTCCAGTTTAATGCAGAATGAAGACAAAGCGGTTGGAGACTGAGGATATTTATGTTCTTAGCAACTATAAGCTCATATACTATAAGCTATAAGCTGATTTTTTTTTTTTTTTTCTCTTTAAAGCTGTCATACAGTTCTATCATCATTATGAAACTGACTGCCTTAAAAAGATTTGAAAATGGATGTACATTTGCATTTAAAAAAAAAACACAATAACCATCGTTTAGGGCCTTCCATGGGCTCACAGAAATGCTGCTTTGGCCCAGGCAGAAATTGAGTTCAACACCCCTGATTTAAATCTTATTTTTCTAGTAGTTAAATATAATGGTAACATGCAGAATTAGTAATAAGAATCCTCTCCCTCCTTCCTTCCCCTTATTCCTGAATGCACTCAAGCAAGAGAACACTAGTGTGACTTAACTGTAATAGTACGGCACTTCTGCTAGCATCTTGCCACATCTATGACTAATGATGTACTGTATATCTCTTTCTGATTAGTTTATTTACATGTCAGTTTTATTTTACTCTGTATATCCAAGAAACCATTGTAAATGTTTTATAGTCAGTAAAATAGTTCAAAATAAATTAGAAAAAGACCCACTGCTTCTAGTAAGCTGTCTACACCTCTGACAATTTGTGAACTAAGGGTTGTGGAAAGTAGAAAACTTTTTAATAAGAAGGTTTCACCTCAAAATGATTTTTTTTTTTTTTTTTTTCCTCCCGAAAATGCTGAATTTCACTGACAGGAAGCAAAAAAGCATTTCACATAACCAAATGATTCATGAGAAGTGCCTTTTTGTGTCAGCCATTCCTCACTTGCTCAGCCATGAGAAATGTCATACTCCAACAGCTCATGAATCACCATTAGTCATTAAAGTTTCATTCAGAAATTAGAAATAAACCTCCGTGATGGTTTCTCAAAGCCATCAGCTTTTTTGGAGATTTCAGCACAGTGTTGTCAAAGTGGGGTAAAGATGAGAGGGCACCGCTTGTTTTAGTTTTAGTGCTTATCATCTGAGTTCTGAAGACCACCTCTGTGATTTGGTTGTGCGTTATTGTTAACCTAGATCTGTCAAATGAAGCCTGGCTCTTTTGTGCTGCAACTCCAGAGTGGGTTTAACCCTTCCTTTCTGACGCACGTTTGCTTTCATTCATGGTGTTCAAAGAGCATCACACGTACAGAACAGCTCTCTCTCCTGGTTCAGCGACAGCAACTTCCCACATTACACAAGCATACTTGTACCTTGATATTTTGTTGATCGGGTATCTGGAGTGTGCCGATCCCTTGATACCATCACTAATAAACTCATACCGATTTTTATGTTCTATGTCACATTTTGCAGGTATTATTTTAGAAATAAAACAATATTTAAAAAAAAAAAAAATCGTTCTGATTAGTATTCGTATCGGACAGAGCACGTTTGCTTGTTTTTGTTTTATTAATAAAGCAATTTCACAGGCAAAACTAGGTCAGTGTGTATGCCTTCCGATGGAACTGACTTTATTTGGACAGATGTGTACTAATAATTCATGAGAAGCTTTTATGTAGACAGCTGATTGGGGCTGTGTTTCTCACTGTTGTGTTTTTTTTTTTGTTGTTTTTTTCTCCTGCTCTCCTCCTCAACTGCAATTGCTTCCAGCATCTACAGAAGGTTCATGTGGAATTCAGCCACCAGGAACTGTTGGAGTTCTATAACAAGGTCAGACTAAATTCATTACGTTTTCCACTTGACTGCCTAGCCAACAAGATCATGGTACCTCTGTTGAAACTGTCAAACATTATTATTTTTTTTTATTTCTTTCGCAGCTAGAGATGATTCAAACCCAGCTGGATTCACTGACTTGATGCTGATGGCACAGTTCATAACGGCAAGTGTGCAGTGTATCAGTCACATTTCCCTTGAGGCCAGAGTCTATATGTCTACAGGGTGTCCCAAAAGTCTCCATACATAGGAGAAATTAACATTATACATAGTTTATATTATATATATATACACACACACACACACACTTTTTTTTTTTTCCAGATAGCCTTTAAGAATGCCATTTGACAAAAGAAAAATATATTGCAATGATTCTCATGGCTGGATCAGGAAGCTGTCACAAGGTAGCGATGGACTTTAACAGGAAACATGGCAAGCACATCACACACGGCACTGTTTCCAAACTTATTAACAAATAACAAATTCAAAACGACTGCAAGTGTTTGTGACGTCCACAAACATCCACTGACGAAGGCACAACCGATGTGGTGCTGGCAGACATAGTCCTCTATGTATGGAGGCTTTTGGGACACACTGTAGTGAAGAAGGATCGGTATCCTCAGTTTGTTAATTTCTGTTTAATTACTGCATCATGGTTTAAATGTCTATGTCTGATTTGTCATTTGTGTGCATTACCTTTTGTGTGAGTGAATGAGAATTAACTCAAAGCGCAAATGTCATTCTTATTGTACCCAGTACAAGGTTATTGTTACTATAAATACTGTCCCTACTGGTTGGATTGACTAATTTTATTGTATAATTTAGTGAAGAAAATGAAATGGGTTGGGGTGGGGGGGGGAGCTAGGAAGAAAGTAGTTATCTTAAGCTCCCTCTCAATACATCTAGCCAGAGGTTTCAACATTTAAAAGTGTGAGTGTAAAGTCACACTCTTGATCAGTCACTAAGTGTACTCAAGGGCCTGTGTCAGATGGCTTTATAGATTTAACTTTCAGAAATCTGTCATAAAACGTGGCAGTGCATTCAACATGTGTTAATTGAGATTTCTTGAAACAATTGTGCACTGAAATTCTTTGTGCCAGTCTCTAAGGCGTGTGATGTTTTAATATGAAACAGATGACTGGTCCAAAAAAAAAAAAAAAAATTTTTAATTATGATATTCTGGGAGCTGTACCTTATATTTTAATACATTTCTGTGCTGCAACGGTGACCTAAACTTTCATTCAATTTGTAATGGAATTGCTAATGGTGGTGTATGGCTAATAAATGTGTAATGATCCCCTGCAATGGAAGGTCATTTCACAACAATTTTCACTCCTATTTCATTTCATTTAAGTACTAATTGGTCTTTGTTTTTGTTTTTTTTGTTTTTTTATGGTCTTTCTAGTGTTCAAAAACAAGTGGTTTGTATTAATAGCCTGCTAGGAAAAATACTACATTGTTTTACTTCGGTCATAGTATTAATAGAATTACATTTTCAGCGCCCAGTTAATAGGCTCTGGGTTTACAAAAAGCTTAGATATTCATAGGTAATGCCCAGTGAGTGTAAACTTGTACCCTGTAAGCTCTTTTGCCTGGACCTCACTGCAATTTCATTTCTTAGTCATTATTAGCAACTGTAACAGTGCACTCTTATTGTAGGATCTTTTAATACAGTAAAACAGGGTGAAATGTAAAGTGACCCGAAACATCGTTCCCAAAGTGCAGATTTTTGAAAGCAGCGACTTGTCTAATGATGTACCCCGTAACCTTCCACTGCTGCTAATAGGATAATGACATGCTGTAAAACGCATGCGTTCGTCCTCTATTTAAGATCAACTTAATGGAACATCCTCCTGGCTGTTCACAGAATGTACCCTCCCCTGTTTGAAGTCCAGCCAGCCACCTTTTGAGTACTTTGAGCAACATCCATTCATGTGCTCACTGTGAGTTTCCATTGTACCCAATTTATGCTTTTTCTCTGCGACACACACAAAAAAAAAGCATCAGAGCCAGTGCCGGAGGAAGAAGCGCGTCCCGCAGCACGGAGAACAGATGGCAGCTCGGTGCCTCACGATGGTGAAAGCGGTTGGTGCTGAATGACTCCAGCAGCGAATCAGCAAAATACAGAACACAGAGTTCTGTAATGGAGAGTTGTTTCAGAGGCCTTCTGGACCATAAACACTGACACGAGGGCTTGGTTCTAAGAGGCATTTAAACACTGGCTCCTGCAGTCATCCCACCTAAAGGAGATTAACCTATGGAGGACTTGGTGGACATCCAGAGGAGCAGGATGGATTTATTTATCAGATTTATTTGTCCTAAATAGTAAATGGAAAATGAAGCAGAAAGAGTTTGGGGACTAATAAGCCTCCATGGTTGGGATCATGCCCGCTAGGCTGCTGATATATATACACGGGACATAAGGAGTAAAAAATTATGGTTTTTAGGTGGGTTTTTCTATAATCGTACATCCCAATGTGTTTTATTCTGCTTAAACCAAAACAATTTCTCCAATGATTACTGCATTAACGAATGAAAGGCTGTGCCCTTTATCCGTTTGTAGTTACATTTATTTTTGTGGAACATCTACGCAACAAGTTAGTTCTTGTCATCACTTTTGTTATAGCATCTATAAAAAAAAAAAAAAAACCTAATTCCCTCACCAGTCTCTCTTTTTGACTCTCTTGAAGATAACGAAACAAAAAACGCAGCTAGTCATGTAACCTGGAAACCAGAAAGTGCAAACACCCCTGTCCTGAACTATTACAGTGTGCTCCCGACCCTCCTTCATTAAATGTTACTAAAAGCTTTAACAATTATGCATTTTCTTTGCTTAATCACAGAATTTTGTCCCAGATTATTAGCTTTAATCATGTGGAGCTGTTACAAACAATAACACGTTACAACAAGCACATTACACACAACTTCTGGCCAATCAGAATTTGTGAATTCAACAGCACTGTGGTATAAATTGTGTTACTTTTTAATGTGACCACATACTGAGCTCAATATTACCATTATTATGCTCTTATGTTTTCTGCAATATACACAGAAATCAAAGCAGTCAATCATATTTTAGACATGTGCCACTTAAAATACGTTCTTCATTTTGGTGAAATGTGTGTTTGAGCATTAGCATAACAGAACAGAAATAGCTTTTTGTGTGTGTGTGTGTGTGTGTGTGTGTGTGTGTGTGTGTGTGTGTGTGTGTGTGTGTTATTAATGCCACCCATGTTTTTTTTTTTTTTTTTTTTTTTTTTCATATAGCTGAGATTTTGGACGGCTATATTTGATTCATCTGTTAATCCGGGATTAGTGTATAGTCTGTAGACAACCTGATCCAGCACATTTCTTGTGTGTGTGTGTGTGTGTGTGTGTGTGTGTGTGTGTGTGTGTGTGTGTGTGTGTGTGTGTGTGTGTGTGTGTTGATTGTGAAATGGAAAGAGGTGCCAAGACAGTTTTGACGTGGTGGGTGCCACTGGGTCCCTACAATCTCGACCCCTCTGTGGAGCCAGACTCGTCAGCCTGCTTACACACACACATTCTGTCATCACTCCATTCTGTCCCCTACAGCCAAGTCGAGTGTGTCTTTTCATATCACACAGCTCAGGGATTGCGGAGCACATTTGCACCTGCTATCG